>JANIIA010000010.1:1337762-1355234 GCA_027478495.1 Erythroxylum alaternifolium | reverse complement strand
CATGAGATGTGGTAATTTACCACACCTGGACCCGTTTCTCTGGTCCGACCCGTTCTCTGGAAACGGGATGTTACACAAAGTATCAAGTAAAAGGAACAACCAACTACAAATTCTGAGATAAACATATGAATACAGTGGACAACAATAACTCATTACTAACTAATGCTGCCATGCTTTATTCTTTTTTTTCATTTCATTTGTTATTATTTTTCTTTTCTTGCTTTTTCTCTCTTTTTTTTACTTGAATAAAACAATAATAGTAGCATATATAAATAAAATATGAGTAGAATTACCTCTAAAAACATCTCAAAATACAATACAAAATAAAAGTCCCTAATTTATAGGCATTAAATGCTTTCTTGGTACTTCATTAAACTTGTGACAGGGTAAGGTTAAAGGGTTTTGTGGGTTTCAATGTAAGGTGATTAATTTAAAAACAAACAGGGTTAAAGGCTCAAAGGGGTTTGTAAAGGAAAAATTGACTTGGTGGGTCATTTAAGCTAAGGAGTTTTAAATAAAGAAGGCCTTAATCATTTATATAAATCATGTTCTCAAACAAATTCAATCTGGTTAGTGCAAGTTCTAAAGGCAAGTCCTGATTAGAGGAGCATCACCCAATACAAAAAAATAGAATGACATAAAGATGATGTCATTAAGGCTCAAATCTGCTCACAAATTTAATTTAAGAGTTCACATTAATTCCACATATTACCTAATCACTCAAATGTCAAACTTTGAGTAAGTGTACAAGATCAGTTACTGCAATTAATCAGCATGGTTCACCTTAGATTCACATAGCCTAATAATTTCATGCACACACTCAACCTCATCCAAACTAATATGACTAAGCTTTGTGGCTCAACACACAACACAAGCATGCAAAGAACAGAAAAAAATTTAAAGAAAAGAGAATTAAAAAAAGGCAAGACAATATAGTCACACATATGTATTCCATATCTTTCCCCCAAAACCTAGATCAACATTGTCCTCAATGTCCAAAACCAATAAAAGCACAAAAGAGGGATAGGGCTATAAGTACTACCCTAGATTGAAGACACCATATGCAACTTTGAAATGAATGACTGCATCTTTGAAAACATAGATAGCAGTATTGAAGTGAAAGATCGCAGTTTGCTTTTCAAATACCTCCAAACAAAACAAACCAAAGAAAACAAATAAAAACTCAAAGCAAACACCCAAAAGATATGCATAAAAGAGAAAAACACACAAAAGAAAGGGATACGAATAGAGTGCCTCCCATCAAGCCCTTATTTAAGGTCATAAGCTTGACCCTTGACATATGCACATCATCCATTATCGAACATATATCTTGGTTTAGGATCCTTTGTCCTACCCCTTAGTATGGAAACGAGATGTTACAAAGCAGGCGACTGGGTGACTGGGAGAGTGGGCTTGGCGACTGGCCACGTGAGTTTCGTTTCATGCTATACAAAACAACGACGTTTTTGCTTACAATAAAATGACATCGTTTTGTCTCTTTTTGTTAGTAATAGTATAGCCAGGAGACGATGTTGTTTTATCGTTGGAACAAATAAGTTAAACATGAACAAAACGACGTCATTTTGCAACAAACAAAATGACATCGTTTTATTTGTAGCCCCAGGCTGGTCGACAAGGGCCACGGTCCGACCCAGTCACCACTATCGGGGGCCTTAGGCCACCAGCGGCCTGTCATCCCTAGGCCCATGGCTTGGCTTATGGATTAGTTTGATTCAGGGCGGGCCAAGCCAGTTTTGATATTCCTATACATATGTGACTTTTTTTTGAAAAATTAAATTGATAGATAAAATATAAAGAACAACATTAGGAGAAATATAGTACTCTCCTTAGTCTCCTACAACAAAACAACAACATGCTACACAATACAAACTAAACCAATTGGAACAATGACATACATATGTGATTGTTTATGGAAGAAAGTTAGCTACCTATGTAATTTGTTAAGATTTTTAGTTGAGAAACTCTATAAGGGTACATTGGTAATTATAAATGAAGACGTAGAAATAAGTATATAACTTACATTCCTTAATTATTGCCTGTATATTTATTACATAGATAAAAAAGGATTGGTCTAATGAATTTTAAATAATTCTAAATTTTAATTCCTAAAATAGATGCACTTATAACTTGGAATCATATATTAAGAATAATAAATAAACAGCCGTGGGAAAACATAACTTATTTTCTCTTTGGGTTTTGTCGCTTTATTTAAGAATTTAAGATTAATTATTTTATTTAAACAATACATTATTTTGATTGATTTTTATCAGGATATTATTATCAGCATTACATATTACTTATTTCTTTTTGTTAATAATTATTTTTTTATTTTAAGGATTTTATATCATAAAATAAATTCATTATCTTTTTTAATTTTATTCTTATGAAAAATCATACACAATTATTCAAATTTTAATAATTTATTAAATCATTAAAAATAAATATATTTATTTATTTATTAAATACAGATTTTTATAAACTGATAATAATACAAAATATTTTAATTATTTATTTATAAAATCAATCACATAATAATCAAACATAAGTAAGAAATTGTCATTACTATTCTTAATATTTAATACCAAACATTAATATAGCTATTAATCTCGTCTCTAGTTCCTCTGTACCAAACATATATAATCAATTATTCTATTCTTATTCTAATACTTAAATGGTATTTTTATTCTCATTTTTTATTGTCTATTCCTTTATTATTAATTACCAAAACCTTCGATATTTAAAATAAGAAGGATTTTAAAACCATACGGCTGTTAAATCTTGATATCTCCCCAAAAGAAAAGGAAGCAGACTGCGTATAGTCATCCTCTTCTTCCTTCGTCTTCCGCGTCCAAAAGAAAAATGGAGAGGAAACCAAAGTCGAATCTCAAGATAGCTATCATACACCCAGATCTCGGTATAGGTAATATGCTTCTCTTTTTATACTATTTTGGGTGACTATCCTTTTGACCCTTTCCTTTTTCCCTTCAAATTTTGATTGTTAAAACCTGATCAATTTCCTTTTTAAGGTGGTGCTGAGAGATTAATTGTTGATGCTGCTGTTCAGCTTTCCTCACATGGCCATCAAGTTCATGTCTTTACTGCCCACCATGACAATAACAGATGTTTCGAGGAAACCCTTGAAGGCAAGTTCCCATATATATATGTAAATATGTATGTATTATATGCCAATTGGCATTTAGTTGCTTACTTCTTTGTGTAGTCAATGACGTGGAAGTGCTTCTACTAGTAAATGGTAGGATCTTTTTGTGAAATGTTGTGTTACGAGCTGAATTTTTGAGCAATCCTGGATAAAAAAGACACAGGCTAACTCTTCTTTAGAGGGAACTATAGCCTTATTTTCAAGTTGAGGTTGTTCCCGTGGCTACTGTACCTCAATAGAAATTACAAGGACCAGGCACAATGGAATACAAATTAAGATCATTAAGAGTGTGGGATCAGATTTTGAGGTCTCTTGCCGAAAGGTTGGCACTTACCATGACAGAGCTTGGAACTTTTGATCCATACCCACAAATCTTAAAATACAATTGCAAATGTAGACGCATTTTTGCCATTGGATTCATTATATGCGCATCTTTAATTTGATAAATAGATCAAAATTGATTAAAAATAAAGATTTACAGCAAAAATTTCCAAAAAGAAACAAATAGGCTTTCAATTTCTTCTTCGTCTTATCTGTGTAACAATTGCTATAATGAGCCACTTCTGCTCCATAAGGTCAGTCTGGTCTTTGGGGTGTCCTTCAATGGTGGTTGGACTGAAGGTTGCTCAAAAGAGTTTCCTTAAAGAGAACATCAATTTGAAAATTCAATGTGGTTTGATTCCTGTCAATGAGCAAATACAATTTGTTCATCCAATGGAAATCCGGGACCTTAATTCTATTAAATTGGTCATGCAAATGATCAAATAATTATTACCCATGCGGCTAGTATCAAGGATATATATTTTTTTTTTTTTGGTGTGTTTGTTGCTTGAAGACATCATGTGCTAGATCATCTAAGCTTTCTACCAGCCTGTTTCACTCATCCTAAAATGAGTATGGTTGGACTGACAGCCAGAGCAAGAAAGAAAGCTGAAGGGTAGGGGTTTGATGTAAGTTTTACCATTACAAATTTTTGAGGCCAACAATAAGTCACTTGTTGAAAACATAGGAAAAGGTTTTGCAACGCTTATTTATAGACCTGACAATTGAGAAACACTTGGAATCCAAATCTTTGAGTTGCATGTTTCATATCTCTTTTATGAAGCTTCTAATGCCACACCAGATGAGGGTATCAGATTTTAGTTCACGTTCCTTCATCTCTGTCTGAAGTTCTTTGAACCTCATAGACAAGGTTTTCTTGAAAGGAGGGATTGAGGGTATCAGATTTCAGTTCATGTTCCTTCAACTTTATCTGAAGTTATTTGAACCTCATACACAAGGTTTTCTTGAAAGGAGGGATTGTTAGAATAAAGAGAGCTGAGGTAAGAGAAGAGTGAAGGATAAGAAGCTGCCCATGCAGCATTTTACTAGGCTTTCAATTTCAATGTAGGACTTAGTTAGTGACCAGCAGCCTGGTCAAGAAGCTGGATGTTTAGAATTAAAACCCGGCTGTAACCAACTCCTTTAAGAAAGCAATATGAGTTGTTTTTCTCTTTTCTCTTTGTTCAGCTCCTTTTTTTTTTTTCTCCTCTGTTTTCTTCTTCTAACCTTTCTTTAGTTTACCCTTGCAAACTATCCATCTAACTTGTACCTTGAGTTAAATGCTTCATTTTCTCTAATTAAATTGTTTTATGATATCTTGTATATGGCCCTTGAATGCCTTTTTTCTACTTAGATATTTGTCTTATATCCTATCCCTTTTATCTTACTCAAGGCGATATTCTCTGGCTCAAATATGATGCCAATTTACCATACAGGCACCTTCCCAGTTATCGTATACGGCTCTTTCCTCCCCCGGCATATATTCTACCATCTTCATGCTGTATGTGCATATTTGAGGTGCATTTTTGTTGCTCTTTGTGTGCTCTTCATGTGGCCATCTTTTGACATTATACTGGTGGATCAAGTGTCAGTTGTTGTCCCATTGTTTAAATTGAAAAGATCAACAAAGGTATATACACTTCTGTTCTTTTACTTTTCTCTTTAATTTTGTTTTTAATGTGAGCTGTGATGCATTTGTAGAAGGATCAAGTTATTTCACCAATTGTATGATTTACCAGGTGGTTTTCTATTGTCATTTTCCGGATATGTTGTTGGCTCAACACACAACTTTTCTACGGAGGTTATACAGGAAACCCATTGACTTCATAGAAGAAGCTACAACTGGTATGGTCCATGGTTTTGATGGTGTTCATGTGAAATGTCTATCTTTGTCTAAATGTTTTTCTGCAACTTTTACTAATTCTTAAAATAGTGCTACTTGGCAACTGCAGGAATGGCAGATTTGATTCTTGTTAATAGCAGATTTACCGCATCTATGTTTGCAAGAACATTCAAATACCTTCATGCACGAGGAATTCAGCCAGCTGTTCTTTACCCTGCAGTTAATGTGGATCAATTTCATGATCCTAAATCTTACAAGTAACAGACATGTTTGTATATCTCTTTTCTTCTTATTGATCTATGCATTGTCTTCAATTGCCAACTGGGACATTGTTCTTTAATATTAGTCAGCATCATTTTGTACTGTAATTTAATCTTGTCAATGTTGTGTAGGTTAAATTTTCTTTCCATTAACCGCTTTGAAAGGAAAAAGAATATAGACTTGGCCGTTTCAGCCTTTGCCATGCTTCGTGACCTTAAAGAACATCAAAATGCTACTTTGACTATTGCAGGCAAGTCTTCATCAACTTTGTCCCAGGATTATTTTTCCAAAAAAACTTTTGTGCCAGGATTCCTTAACCCACTAATTATTAGGCTGTGAATTCGTAGAAAATGTTCTGGTTAGACAGAGTGCCAGCGTGAAAAATTGAATGAAAAAGTTTGTTGTCACCTACATGGACAATTTGCTTGTATTTTGCAGGGACTTTTTACATGAATAAAGAGTACAGTTTTCTCATAGCAAGTCCCTTTTTGTTTCTTTCTGATAATAAATAGTTTCATGCTTTAAGTAATCTTTTTAAAAATTCAACTTTAGAATTTTGTAACGGACAGTGAAGGATGAAGCTTTTCTTTGGATAAATTAGTTAGCTTGATTTTTACAAAGGAAATAAAGGGATTACTATATTTTAAAGGAAGGCTAAATGACATAGCTAAGATTCCAGCATGTACTTTATGTGTCATTTGTGTTTCAGGTGGGTATGATAAACGACTTAGGGAAAATGTTGAATACTTGGAGGAACTTAAAAGCTTAGCAGAAAGGGAAGGAATATCTCATCAAGTTAACTTCATCCCCTCTTGCTCAACAACAGACAGAAATGAGCTTCTTTCCCAATGTCTTTGTGTTGTTTATACGCCAAAGGTATGTTACCATATTTTTACTACCGTCCTCTATCCATTAGTAGTAATGTTGCAAGTGAAAAGGGGGGTCTCTTACTTTGTTGACAGTTATGAGGTTTCTTGCTTTGTTGATAATTGTAGGATGAACACTTTGGAATTGTTCCATTGGAGGCTATGGCTGCTCATAAGCCTGTCCTTGCATGTAATAGTGGGGGCCCTTTGGAGACCATTAAGGACGGAGTAACTGGATTTCTTTGTGATCCTACTCCTCCAGACTTCTGCACGGCCATGGCCAAATTCATACGGGATCCCCAGATGGCAGAGAGAATGGGGAAAGAGGCTCGAGAGCATGTGGCCAATTCATTCTCAACAAAGGTTTTTGGTCAGCGTTTAAATCATTATCTCAGCAACATTGCTAGCAGTAAGGAGGATTGAGAATCTAAGGTTGCAAAAGGTTACATTATTGTAAGACGATCTAGATAGAATAATGTTATGCATGGTTTCATCGTTAGACAAAGTCACGGAAGGCTGATTGCAGAATTTAGTTAACGTTTATTTGTTTCTGATTTGAAGGTCCTTTGTCTATGTTGTCCAATAGGATGCACTAAATATAGGATGGACTAATACACTTTTCAATTTTTGAAACCTGTCTCAAACTTACACGTAAAATTATAAAAAATCAAATTCGGAAGTAATCCATCATTAATGCAGCACAAGGTTTAGTAAGGATAGTCTAGATTGTGCCATCCATTCGTGAAACGTAGCAATCTATGTATGTGGACTGTGCCTTCCGTTAATGAAACCTCGCAATCTATGCATGTGGACTGTTTTAATTTTAATGTTGGTGTCAGATTTTAATTTAAAAAAGAAAGTAAAAGAAGCAAAAATGATCTTTTAACGTTTCAGTAAAATAAATGTTAAATTTTAACGATTTAGAGATTTTAAAATAAATTTTAATGTTTTAAAATGTTTAAATTGAATTCTTTTATATATGGAAAAGAAGACAATAATACTTTTGTCAGTTTATCCTCATTGATAACGTAAAAAGAATATATTATTTTTAATGGATTTTTAGGCTATACAAAGTTATGTGACAATCATGTACAACTAAAAAAAAACTTCACCAAATTTTTTTCTAATAAATCCTAAATTAAACTAATAATCTAATAATCCCTAATTTAACAAATTACTAATTTACTAAATCCTAAATTCTCTACATCCATCGGATGACATGTCCTCTCCTAGGTGTAGCATGGTTCTTTAGACATTCCCATAGTCTTATCTTGTACAAGTTATTAAATTTTCTGGTGATGAAGGTATTGTTGGGGCCTATTGTAAAAACTTGAGTGATGCATAGCCGCCTCTACCTTGCTTGGAATCCAGGCAATGGTACCCCGTAGATTGGGTTGTGCAGGCACAACATCCATAATAGTGTTAAGAATACTCGCATAAGAGTATCTCACATTAAAAAAATAGAAGAAAGAAGACTAACATATAAATTTAATGAGTTACTTTGTTTATTGCCAATTAGTTTTAGGATATAACTTTACTTAAATTTATGTGTAGTCTAACTTTCTTTCTTGTGTAAGCCTATAGGCTCATTGCAAATTTAACAAACAATGTAATAAAAGATTGTCTGTTTATTAATCTTAAGGAATTCTTTGGCTATGTTAGGAGAAGAGGTGGACGTCATAGGAATATAGGAGTGAATAATTTAAAAAAAATTGGGATAAATTTAGGATTCAGTAAATTAGTAATTTATTAGATTAGGTATTATTAGATTAAATTAACCTAGTTGGTCTTATTTAGGCTTAATTAAAATTAATCAAATTATTCAAAACAAATTAAATTTGATGGACCTTTTTAAGCTGCACATGTTTAGAGTTACGTGGCTGCCACATGGGTTTATAAGATCCAAAAGTTCATTAAAAATTGTACACTTAAGAAGGTATGAAAAACGATATGCTTTTCCGTTTACAAACTGTTCAATTTGAACGTTTTAAAAAATTTTAGATTTATTTAGAACACTTTGAAATGATAAGTTTGAATTGTATTAGGAAGAAAACATTAAGGTCAAATTTGCCCTTTTGTCTAAAAAAGAATCTCAATGTTTCATAATTATCTAAATTGAACTTCCAACTAATAGAACTCCAAACTTTAATAGGATTTTATTAGTTAAATGTCACATTAGTGTTGACGTAATTTAAAAATTTTTTCCTTGCTTGTGTAAGAACATTAGTGCTATGTGATATTAGAAGATTCCACTCCCAACACAATTCCTAACTTTCTCCTCCTTTCTCTACTTGTTGTATCTTACCAAACAAATAAATTAAGCACTAAACAAAAAGAAGCCTTAAATTTAGTAGTAATTGCATGGAATCCCATTAGGATGAGTCACAGGTGCTAACATATCGTGATTTTTTTAGTGGGTTTATTTTGATTTCCTAAAATGTAAATACTTTTGCTCTTATTTTGAATTTTAGGTGAACATAATTTTTGTGGTTAACCCTTTAAAGAGTTTGACAAGAAAATGTGAATCACTTATATAGTTTTTGTATATATGGATTGTACAAGTTCTCTTTTCCTCTATTTCTTTCATTTTCTATACTTTTGGTTTGTTGTTTTTTTTTTCAAATTTTTGGTTTTAGTTTGCTTTGAAACTCTAATAAAAAAGCATAATGAATAATCTATGCTAAATTTTATTCTGTTCTTTCTTTATTTTTTTTCTTTGGAGGTAGTTGAAAAGATTACTTGATGTTGCTACTTCAATGTTTATAATGGTGTTATAGTGGTTTTATTTAAATCCTTAGAAGGAGGAGCATTTGGCCTAGTTTATAATCCTATAATAGGTAGTCAAAAGTTTGGAGTCTTTGTTACTTTTCCAATTTCTAGATCTTGAAACTATAGAAAGACACTTCACTTTTGGTTAGGTTATGATTAAAGGAGAGAAAATGATTTGAATTTTGGAGTCCTTGATGTCAACATTTCATATTTGCAAGATTTAGATTGGTTGGGTTATGGAGAATTCTTTTATGGGAATATATTGGGGAGATTGCAAATGTAGTCCAACTTAAAAGTCAAGATGTTATGTAGCTAATGGGATTGATTATAACCATATAGCAACAATGCATAAGAAAAATTGCAAACAATTTGTCATTTCAAATTGATTAGAAACTTGCTCAAGTAGCTCAAGATATCAAAGCTTAAGAGTTATCCAAAAAATCAGGAGTTATTGGAGTGGTTTGAAGATGAACTCAAGAAAGCTTATGTTTTGTAAGAAAATTGTTAGGATATGAATTATCTTTACTTGATGGACATTGGGTGGAACATAGTGAACCAATTCAAGTAGAAGATGACAAATAATTGAAAAAAGTCTAAAATTAGAGCTTATTTTAAAAGTGAGGCCATAAGTGCCATGCAAGCTCCATATGGCAATAGTGGGTCTCATAAAAAGGGACAAAAATTAAAAAGTCACTTGAGTACTATTGTAACATTTAATAGACAAAACCCTGACAAAGTTAGGGATTCTATAAAGTGGTGATTTAAATGAGATGATTTTGAAATATTAGTATTCTTCTTGAACACACCTAAGTATTTGAGTTTAGGTTAAATTCTAGTTCAAACATTAAGGTTTAAATGATCCCTTTTGCAATAAATATATATTTATAATTAAGTTATTCTTCATTTGATAAGTAGTTTTCTATTTATTTAATTTTGCACTAAGTGCTAAGTTTTAAAATAATGCTACCTTATAATTAATACACACACACACACACACACACACACACACACACACATAGTTCTAAAGCCTTTAAAAATATTTCTAACTTTTCTAGATATTTGTTTGTCTATAAATAATGTTGCCTCTTCCAATAATAAGATATATTCTTTTAATGGTTTGGTTATATTATTCTTTTTTTGAAAGGTTAAAGAAACTGAATTAATAAAATCAGGAGTACATATAACAATACTATAAGCCATTTGAAGTAGGCGTCCAAGGATCCCTTAAAATAAGCTATATGCTTGACAAACATATAATAAGTCTCAATCCTATTCAATTGTTACTTACAAAGGTTTATTGTATAAATAATTTTAATAAAAGGTTCAAATTACCCTTGAAATATCATACTTCCTCTATATTATATTTATTGGTTATCCAATCTCCAAGCTGAGGCTAACATATACATGCATTTCCTTTCTCTAAAAACTTTATTCCCTTATCCATTTTGAAAGCTAGATCATAACTTGTTCCATATTACTTTTGCTCCCTTTAAAATATTTGTTACTTTTTCCATCCATATTTTGTATGTGCATAAGAAAAATGTTGATGTGTAAACAATTTTGTTCCCTTTGGTGATATTTCTATTAGAATCTATCCATTCTAGAATGTCAACATGATTGTAACTTAAGAAATTAAATTGGCATAAAAGATATAATGGTGTTCCATATATGCTTAGAACAGTTACATCTAAAAAAAATAAAGGTTCTCTAGGGTTTTAAGTCAACATTTGTATAGATAACAAGTAATGGACAGATTGAGGTAATTCAATCGATTCAAAGTGGCTAATCTATTCTTGACCACTAACCACATGAAGAAGGATAGTTTGGGCAACATCTTGTTACTCCAAATTGAGCTACTTTAGTTTTGTCTAGTACTTCTCACCCTTAATAGTTCTCTATACTATATGTTCATAAAACTTCAAGAGTTATGTCCAAGCCATAGATAACAATTAGTTTTCTTTGTATTTGAGTTATAGTCAGGTATAATATGAGTAGTTTTAAAAGGTAAGTTAGATCATTGGTTGTCAATGATCTACAATCTCACCTTAGAAGAGCTTAAAATTCTGCTTAACACTTCTAACATTTCTTAAGAGCCATATAATGGTTTGATTTTGCTCTAGTTATTAAATAAAGAGGATGTTTCTTTATTCACAATTATGGATTTAAAGTTCCTAATCAGTACTCTTTAGATTTAGTAGTCAGGAGATAAATTAGGAAGTAGATGACTTATTAGTAACTTCCCAAAATCTTTTTTCTTTTAAGAAGTAGGTGTAGATCCACTTTACGCATAGAGCATCCTTATTAGTTAAAAATCTCTATATTATATTCTCTAAGAATACTTTATTACTTAAGTATACACGTGTAATTTCAAATCCTCCTTCACTAGTAGGTCTGCAAACTTTTATATAATGCATTTTATCATTATATCTACTACCATTCTTCTTAGACCAAATGAAACATCTTATCATTTTTTCAATTGTATAGGTTACTTCTTTATAGAGGGATATATGAGATAACTAGAAAATATGGAGTGAATTAATTATAGACTTAACTAATTTAAATCTTCTTGTAAAGAGAAAGGTTTTGTCGCACTAATTACTTAGTCTCTTTTGAATCCTTTCAATTAGTGGAAGGCATTCCCTAAACTACAACCTCTTTGATGTGATTGGTAAGCCTAAGTAAGTGAATAGATAAACCATCAATTGAAGCCCTGATATGGAAGAAAGCTACGTAGTTATATAAGATGAACTAGTTATCAAAATCAAGTGACTTATGTTTGGATTGACTGCCAAACCAAATAATTACTTAAAAGTATAAAGAGACGCTTAAATTACTTACTAATTTATCATATAATTTAGAGAATAAGAACAAATCATTAGCAAAAGATAAGTTAAAGAGCTCCTTTTTCTTGAATTTAGAGTGTTACTTAAAGATGGAATCTTGGATAATATTGTGCTTTGGTAATTAAGTTAGAGCTTCTATGTATAAAATAAAAAGATAATGGAAAACAAGGTTACCTTACTTTAGTCCTCTTCCGCCCTTAATCAATTTAGTTTATTCTCCATTGATCAATGCACTATAGAAGGTGGTTATGACACCTTGCCTTATCCAGTTAATGAAGATATCAAGAAACTAAACAATTCAAGCATATGTTAACAAAAAAATCCCAGCTAATAGAATAGTAAAGTTCCTTGATGATTTTTCTTCCTATAACCTTTGAATTACTCATACACAATGAGTATATTATATCCAATTAGTCTATCTTTTAAGAATGTACCGGGTGTAAATTGTTGCCTCTAAATTATTATGTTATGGTGGGTACAACACACAAAACACATGGAATAACGATTAAAGGAATCTTGAGGAAGAAGATGATGCATCCAAATAGAAAGTTTCTCGCCTTGGCTAGATGGTTATGACACGAGAGGACAATCGCCTATGAAATTCCTCTATTCTCCCAACCCTAACTAGGAAAAAACAAAAGCTTCAATATGCAGCCTCCATGGTCGTTTGGTGCTTCATTTTGGTCCATAATCTTCTTCTTTAACTATTGTTATGTTGTTGTCCTCGTCGTTTGGTTTGATGCAGGAGAGTATTTCTATTCTCCAAACAATTTATTATCCTTCACTATTTTTTTTCTGTCAATCAACTTTGATTTAGAAAAAAAACACACACATAATATTTGTTTTTATCCCTAAAATATTATATATAGGACATATTATTTCAAATATTAATATTTATTTAAAGATAACAAAAATAGTACAGTTCAGACTAGCCTAGCTTGGGCTAACCGATTTGAATACTCGTTACTAAATAAAAATTAGTAGGTAATTTAATTTTGCTAGACGTATTTTGAATATCCATTAATAAATAGAAAAATTTATATTTTAAATATACATTAGTAAATAGCTATATAAATAAATATGTAATATTAATAAATACCCTTTAGTAAATAGGTGCAACAATTTTAGATGTTGCATATATAAGACTTTATTGTAACATTTTTTAATTTTGTTGCATTTTCTTATAGATGGCAACAAATTATTATTATCATTTCCTTTTAATATTAGTAAAAGCAACACTTTAAAAACTATTGCGCTATATTAATTTTTCGCAACACGTTTTTAAATTGTTGCAAACATGTTGTTGCCTAAAGCTCTTTTTGCCTTAGTGCTAGTGTCATGAAGTCGATGGTTCTGCTCCTGATTGATCTATGGAAAGAAAAGTCAGAATAATCATTGGGATTTAAATCCTAAACCAATTTTAGACACCCCGAGAATAAGACCATGACTCAATATTAAAGGCCTTATTTTCTATTTAAAAACGACGTTGTCACATTTTACGAGGGGCCTACTAAAAATTTGGTAGAGTTTTTCTTATAAAATGAACATCCCCTTTCTGAAAGAAGGGTAATTTTTGCTATGAAAATACACTTCTATGACCACCAGCAATCACAACTCAATTTGAGCCTCCAAACTATATGTCTATGCCCAATTGAGTCCACATTTATATCACAAAAATTCTAAATAAATCCAATCATAATTCAAGTATATCAATTTCTCACCCATACACCCTCATTTGTACTCAATACATCAAGATATTCTCAATTCTAACGAAGAACAACTCAATTTAATCAATTTCATGCATTTCTATATGAACATAATCTTTTAAACTTTTTATCTCAGAAGCTATAAAGAATTTCAACAATTTGCTTTTATAAAAATTGATCTACATAATATTTGGGAATTTATAAAATTATTTTTGACTATTTCTGGTCTAGTCGGAAAACTACCACTACCACCGTCACCAGAACATGGAGTACACGCCCCCCAGAAATTATGAGCTCACCTCCAGGAATCCAATGGCACTGGTCTCATATTGAAACTCCTTTTGGTTTGTGAGAATCGAAGGTTTAAGGCTCAAAGGTGACTCATTTTTGTTCACCAGTAAAATGGGCCAATTGATATCGAGTTTAGCATTATATCCAATATTAGTATGGGGCAATCCAGTCACAAAATCTATAGTAATTATATTCCAAGATAAAAAGATAAAATGCAAACTCTATAAGCAACACAATTCCATTGAACATTCAATGGATTTGTCTTGTTTTGAATTGTGGATTAAAAAATGCTATGGAAGTATTTACATTAACCAGTACATCCTAGGATTGCATAATTTCTAAAAGTATAGTTTTCAATGGAGAGAAGATAATCACAACTTTCAACAATGTTGTGAAAATCAAAATCATAAAAAATCTTACTAAGTTATTGTTAGCACTGGGCACTAATATGTAAAAACTATTTTTATTCTGCTCTCGACTCCATAACTTCCATCAATTTTTAGAAAATATAATGCTAGCTAGAGGATTATGGACCTATCCTTTTATATAAGAGAATGCTTTTAATCTTTTCATAGCAGTATGCTCTGTTAATTGCTGGAAATAAAGTGCTTACTACAACTCTTGGCCTGGAAGTTACAAAAAGCAAAATACCCCTGTGACTACACCCTCTCTATCCATTTTTTTCATAACAAGGATTCTACATACGTGCTACTCCTAGAAAAGAATCCAAATTTGATCTTCACAATTTCCTAGGTAGTATTGACACTGATAAGTACAATGCTAAGGTTTATAAAGGTGTCTTGATTTTTAAGACAACAACACGCTATATTGGTCTCAAAAACCCCTCCCAAAAGCATTTTATTTATTACTTCTCCTCATTTCCAACCTGTAAACTTAGTCATAGTTGCATTCCACTCAGAGCACTAACTAAATTCATCAGTCCTAAATATTGAGTGGATAAGGGGGTTTGGATTTTCTAAAATTGGTTTGTAATCACCTTCTATTCAAATGAACTTGTCTATAACTGTGTTCTGCCTAGTAATGTCTTAAGAAATAAAACATATCCCTACTGCATTTTCTTGAAGGTCCTTGTCTACACAAGCATTAACAAATATGTTGATAGGGCCATTGTTGACCTCAAAACCATGTGTTTTAATCTCAAATTCGATATTTTGTTCCTCTTTGCCCTACAATGCCAAAAACAACATATCTTTGACTTTATCTTATTAACAGCAAGATCTGTCAGCTTAGCAAATTTTGCATTCCACCCTTAACAAGGCCATTAACATCAATCATAAATATTAGAACTTTAGTTGTTTTAATTAATTAGACTACCTCACTTATCACTGCTTCTAGTTACTGCATTCCTTCAACCTTTAGGCCACTGAGTTGTGAATGAATTATTTTGGTGTTTGTATGTATAATTTCTATATATTTAAATGCATTTCTCAGTATCAATTATAGAGAATGAATTGCATCCATTTCATAGTCCTTCCAAGGTAAACTCCTCATCTTAATAACTTCGAGAAAAGCCTTGAAGGATGATCTTGGATGCATCTTCCTAATGTTATCTTTCTCAACTGGTTCATATTTTGCAGCACCCCATCGAATTTTTTTGAAACAATTTGAGACCGAAACCAAAATACTGTATCTTCAGAACTTATTCTTATAGTTGTCTGCCACACACCATATCACCTATAGCTCAAGCACCTGGATATCCATCTAGGCTATTTGTACTCAAACTTATGAAATCCATATGGCACTCAAATAGCCATATAGCTATATCTCATATCTAGAAATCACTTGAAGTTATTCCCAACCTCCATATCTTATTCTTGTACAATAGTGCAACATCATCACATTTCACTAGATCCATTGTGTTTAGGCATTGAGTAAAAATATCCAATAAGGCATCACACATTATCATATCATATAACAGTTCCTTAGTTAGCAAGATTTTTTTCTCAACAATTTAATTTTTTATTTTCAGTTCCTTATTGACATGAATAGTAAATACTTGAGTTAGAAATTCACAAGCATACCTCATAGGAAAAGAAACAAACCTCGAACTAGTGTTATAACATACTATTAGACCCCAAAGTCTATTTATTTTCGATGTATATGTATAGATGGGGCCATAAAAATCTTCATCTCTATCATTGTTTACAACTGCCATAACTAGTGAAGTAATTGTATTCATGTTCTGTATATATTACGAGTGGTAATTGTGTGGGGCTTATAATGTTGAACCATATAAGATCAGATCAAAGAGAAGCCTCTCATTTTGAACCACCTTGAAATGTTTTGCATGAAAATCAGCAATCATTCAGACCTTATTCTTTATAAATAAAAGATGTGCAACTTAAGGAACATCACTTGTTGGATAATGCAAACCTAAATAAAACTCCAAACTAGGCTTAGTTATTTTAGAAATAACTTCCCTATGGTCATCGTCATGAAACTTATAAGCCATCACCTTGTCGTAGCCAATGAGATCAGAAACCTACTGAACTATAGTGTCAAAAAGCCTTTCTATGCTTCCACTAGGTAAAGACTACAATTTGGTAATTGATTTTCCAATAAGCTTGTAGGAGAGTAGTGCCCTAATAATTATCATGGTGGCGTCATAAGGCTTCACAGGTTTAAAATCAACAATCAAGTTACTGGTAATTTGATTGAGGATTGCATTTAAAAAAAACGGCTTTCCAAATGTCTTACAATGAACTAAAATATGATTCACAAGAGCAACCTCTTGGAAACTTATGGCTTTTTACAAGGCAGAGGCACTTGCATAGTCAACATTTCAATTTCATTTTCATTGTATGCAATTATCTTTAAAGTTTCCTTATTTAAGGCCAGCAAACATCCAAAAGGCTAGATAAACTTGCCTTTTTGAATATGATGAAGATAAGCTGTGGTCATTTTGTTAGACTGGAAATCACAAAATATTTTTCCTATTGATCAAAATTCCTAAATTGCTTTTATGAAAGTTTGGACTATTAAGCTTTAGTTTTTCTTAGATGAAGCATACATCAAACCATTTGGGCCTAGTGTTTTATTGGGGTATAGACTAAATAATGCATTTTTTTATATTTATGCTTGAGAGAGGATTGTTAAGGAAATCATTTTTCTATTGATTAATAAATTTAGATATAGAATTTTAGGTCCCACATAGAAATTAGGAATATCAACAGAGCTTAAGGAATTATTGATGAATTTAAAGGCTATATTTTTCAATTCTTCTTAGTAAGAATAAATGACTCCTTTAGCATCCTTTGGAGTAGCGATTTTATTGGTGTTTTATCTATACAAAAAATGTAACATCCCGTTTCCAGAGAACGGGTCGGACCTGAGAAACGGGTCCAGATGTGGTAAATTACCACATCTCATG
>JANIIA010000010.1:1302605-1337662 GCA_027478495.1 Erythroxylum alaternifolium | reverse complement strand
CCATCTTCGCGGGGCACGGATCCGGGTATCACTGTCGATATCGGGTTCGGGTCCGGCGGGAGTTGGGGTGTTACAAAAAAGCATTGTAAAGTTACTTAGAGTTTATATCCCCTTCTTTCAACTATAAGAGTCTTGACTTTGCTAAGTTATACACAACTAGAGTTTCAGCATATTTAGAGAGAGCTCCTCCTATATTTTATTAAGCTTAGTTGATACTTCATCTTTGAAATGATTGGTGATGTGAATTTTCTTTCTATTGATTGCTTTGAGTTCCTTTTTTATTTTTTATTCTCTTTGTGAATTTAAAAGCTTGATATCCCTGTTTTACGATCCTAAAACTTCTTTAAACCACCTTCAAATTCTTAAAGTTTTTCCAAGTAATTTTTAAAATTGGATATAGATTTTACATTTTTCATTTGGGTTATCAGATTCACTTCAGTTAGAGTATGGTCTAAGCATAAGAGATTATTAAAGAGAGTTGCTTGTTCTCAATGGTACACAATTAATAATTGTTAATAAAAGCCTTGTCTAAATTTTTGCTACGAAAGCTTGTTTCTTTTTGTTTGATGCTTTAAGTAAATAAGTTGCCCTTTTAATATGACATTTGAAATACCTAATTGATTCAAGCTTCTACTAAAATCCTCATTATCTTAGTTTAGCCATGTTCTTTGACTTTATGCTTTGAAAGCACATAAATTTTAGTTGAAGTCTCTAAGTAGAATCTAAAAAATTAAACTATTGACCATATAAACTCTCTAGGTCCTTCCAAATTATTTTCCTTTGAAAAAAAGCTAGTTGCTTTAATAAAGGTGAACATTCATTTCTAATATTATAGTTGATCTAGGTCACTATGATTGTTTAGTGAGATGGCTGTTGTAAAGTTGGATATGAAGCAAGTTACAAGTAACTATAATTATTATATTATAATGAGCTTGGTAATTTTTTTTATCATTGATCAAAATTTGTTGAAAAATTTTGAGCCTTTTTTAAAAATGTTGGTTTTTGTTTTACTCTCGAAAAGATTAATCAAAATTGGCATCTTTGAAAGCAAGTAGTCTTTCAACACTTGTTGTTTATTGGGGAAATTTATTCTCTTTTTATTTTATATTATTATTAACATATCTTAGAAGATTATATTTTCCCCTTTTTTATTAGGTTTCTTCCTTGGTTTCTTCTTGTTCAATTTTATAAATGTTCCAGGAGAATGAGCTTTTCCTTCTTTAGTTTGATTACCATCCTTTTTATCCATCGGTTATCTTATGACATCAATATTTTAAAGAATTTGTTTGAAAATTGGAGTAGATATGACATTGGTCTATTCCTTTGACTTATTCTTCTCCTTGTTTAGCAGATAATTCCGATTTTTATCTATATCTTTATCCAATTCACCTTGTTCCTCTTGATTTATGCCTTAGTTAATTCTTTTACTCCTTTTGATTAGTAATTATTTTATTATTATTATTATTATCAGGACTTGATAGATTTTTATCTATGTTCATCAACTCACCATATCCACCTATATTAGATTTAATGCCTTGAAAAAAATCCATTTTTCATTTATGGATAATAAATATAAGCATCATAAACCATGTGACATTCTTATCTAATAAATTTTAAAACTACACTTCTTGTCCAAGTAATAGAAAAGTCATTGTTGTTGATAGGTCTTTTATCACTGTTGTTGGTATATAAGACATACAACTTACCTTATTGATCTTATTAAAAAAAATCCTTTGTGTTCCTAAGTTATCCACTGATCTTATTTTTATATATAAAATTAGCATAGATATGAATGACATAGCTGTTTTATACTCTTCCTTTTGTGAATTTTAGGACCAAGGTTTAGGGAAGAGGAAAGGGCTTACTAAGAAAAAGAATGGGATGTACTACTTGGAAACTTCAAACCAATCATCTATTCTTGATCTATCTTTATCACTTTTATAATTGTCAAAAAAGGATGTTATTTTATTTCATCATCTTTACTAGGGTTATCCATCATATGCAGCTTTAAAAATCATGTTTTCTTTTTTTTTAAGGGATAGATGTAGCAAGTTTTCAATGTGATGTATGTGAGTTTTTAAAACAAATCTATGTGTCTTTTCCCATTATCAATAAAAGAATTTCTATGCCTTTTTATTAAATTCATAGTGACATATGTGGTATTTCTTCCACCCTTTATTAGTGCTAGATAGTTTGTATCCATTATTGAAGATTATACTTGAGTAACATAGATTTTCTTATTGAAATAAATCATGTGTGAGTAATATTTTCCTTATTTTTCATTTGATGATACAATGTTTATTTGGTACTGAAATTAGTTATTTCGAACTTAAAATAAAAATAATATTTTAGATAAAATTTATCTTCATAATTCTAAAAATAAGGTTTTATTCATTAATCATGTTACTTATATAACCCCGGTAAAATGGAGTGAACTAAAAAAATGATTATCTTTCAAACACCACTAGAGTACTCCTATTCCATCATAACGTACTAAACCATGCTAGAGAAAAGTTATTCTCACATCTGTATATATGATTACTATTATGACATCATGTGTCTCAGGTTCCAAAACTCCTTTGGTATGTCTTACTCACTTTATCCAGATGTTAAAGAATATTCTTTTATTAATCAGAAAATGTATCAGTGTCTAACTGGAAACGAAAATTTATCTATCATATAAAAGGGTAGATATAACATATTCAGTTAATGTAATAAACCATTTTATGTATGAACCCAGTGAAGTTCATCTGTAGGCTACTTATATAATTCCATAGTATTCGAAAGGAACTCTAGGGAAAATAATTCTTTTTATAAAACGTAATAAGTTAACCTTAAAGTATATAATGATGTTGGTTATACATGTTCACCAGAAGATCTACTTCAAGATATTATAAAATTTTAGGTAAATGTCTTATAATATAGAGGAGTAAGAAGCAAAATGTTATGAAAAGATCTAGTGTAGAGGTAGAATTCAAATCCATGCACTAAGAATTTGTGAGCTATTATGGTTCAAGATTATTCTTCATGCTTTAATGATAAGTTGGAGTAGTCTCACAAAGTTATATTATGATTATAAATCGGTCATAAATATCATATATAATCCAGTATAATATGACTAATAGATATATTGAAATCAATAGGCACTTTATCAAAGAAAAATTGGAAAGTGGGTTAATTTGTATTTCTTATATTTCAGCTAGAGGATACCTTAAATGTATTTACAAAAGGGTTGAGTACCGAAGTATTTTAAAGTATCTTTGGCAAGTTGGCAATGACATATCCTTATTCACTAGCTTAAAAGGGAGTGTGAAAATTGGTATCAATTTCTATACCATTTTAGAAAATTCAATTTCTTAGTATCCTAAAATTTGTAGGATTATAAAACATTGTTCTCTTTTCTTAGTCTAGGAGACTATTTTCATTTCCTACGAGAGTGTGGAGTTCTATAAGATTATTTTAATTTCCTAAGAAAGTGTGGAATACTGGGAGAATAATCCTTAAAGATTGTTTCTTATTTTCTTCTCTAATATGTATATAAGCATGTGTCCTAAATCATTTAGGAATAAAAGAATTCATTTTTACTTTTATTTTATGACACAGACAATCCTAAAGTTTTCTTGATATGGAAAAGAACCATCTGCTTGATCTTCTCTTATCCCTCAAACACTAGTCATTCATTATTATTTAAAGAGCAAACCTTATTAGTGAGCTTTTTGTTCTCATCCCTCATCCAGCTTACTCTAGCCCTCTGCTACATTAAAGGATGGTGGATCTCTAAGGTATGAAAGTATTTTAGTAATGTCGTATTTTACTTATTTCTCCAAGTAACATCACTAGATAATTTCTTTAATTCCTATCTTTAGTTCCACTTTAATAAGAATTAGCTCATCATTTGCCTTACAAATGCAAACCTTAATATCTTTTATCTTCTCCAAATGTAACAATTTAAGTTGATTTTTAATGGACTTGAGCTTATTGGAGCATATAACGACCTTATAACCTTTTATTTCAACCTTTATGCCCTTTAAAATATCTCCTTTGAATTGTTGAATATAAAGAATTTTTTTAACCTTATTTTTATCAACATCAGTAATCACCTTAATATCATAGTGATCTAACTACTAAGGAGTATAAAGTAGGCTAAACTTTTAGAAAATTTAATAAGCTACTATTTATTACAAACTTGTCTAGTTTTTTCCTTATCAATCAATTGTCTCCTTATTTGTTGCTCCAGGTGAAGGAAGGACCAAAATACCTCATATCTTTTAGAGTTGCACTAGTGAAGCAATTCCTTATCTTTTTCTTGAAAAATAAAGTTTGTATTTAATTATAGCAAAAGCTATTACATAATCCTAAACAAGAATCATACACCTTGAATCAAGTGAAGCTAAACTAAACATGATATATATATATCAAAAAACAAAAATTTACATCAAAGCAACCAGTTTACTCTAAGTTCTTAGCTAACATTGCTTTGCTTATCATCGGCAATAATAACAACTCTAATTAAGTTCACAATTTGCTTAGCAAGTTGATGTTTCTGTAGTTTCTCACTTTTATATAATCGCCTATTCCTTTCTCTCCAAGTGGAATAAATGACCATTTGGAAGGAAGTCTTGGTGATTGCACTATTCCTCTAACCTACTTTGGTGTACCTTATGATTGTATTTAATGTCTCAGATCACACAAAATTGAAGCTTTAAAGTTGTAATGTACTCAAAGTCTACTCTAAACTGACTTGCTATAGCTACATTCAAAGAAAAGATGATTTCTGCTTTCATTCAATTGTTTACAAAGAATGTAGTTAGGATCAAACCTACCAAACCATCTATCTTTAGTTTTTAACTTGTTCTTTATTACTAGCTAAGTGAACACACCTCTTATTTAATATATCCCTTTCATTCCTATCCTAGTAAAGTTTTATTAAGATCACCTAGAGCAACCTAAAGATTTTGTATTAATGGCCTCAAAGAAAATAGGTTTTTCTAAAGATAACTCCTTTGAAACTCTAAAATGGATGCATATATGAAGAATATCTCTGTTAGGATTTGAATTTTGTATATGGACAATAAGATTAGGATAAACTGACATGAAATAATGTTTTATTGAAAATTGACCTTATCATTTTCATAAGCTATTAAAATTCTACCATTGTAACGTGTTTGACGGTTTGATATAATGTTCAAAACATTTTGAGCTTATTAGCTTTGATCCTTATCTCTAAAAGCTCAACCACATATTGTTTCTTTGAAAGCAAAAAGTTTTTCATCATTTTTTGTTTCTTTGAAAGAAAAAGTTATTCATCATTTGTTGTTTATCAAGGAAATTCATATCCCTAACATTCTAAGTAGTAACCATAGAGAACAAGATAGGCCATGAGGCCTCTCCTTTTAAGATTTTTTCCTAGTTTTAACATCTAAAAACTTCTTTATATATGCTAAAGGCTCATTCTTAACTCCAACCATGGAAGGAATTGCCTCAAAGGTAAAAAATTCAATTATTTCCTTAATTTTCTTTTTAAAAAAAGTTTAGGAGTGTTCATTCTTACTAGTTCCTCTGGTAACAAATGATTACTGCTATCTAACTCCCCTGGGATCTGTCTCTTACCATTAGCCATATTAATCAATACATAATGAGTAACAACTTCTTTATATGACTTTAGGGTTGATTCTTCCGTAACTTTTCTCTATGGAGCTCCTAATGTCTCACTTATTTCCTTGATTGAAGTTTAAGGGTTTGTAACAACATATGATTCTTTACTAGTGGCACTTGAAGCTTACTTTTCCTTTCCTCTATCCTTCTCCTTAGAATTAAAAGAATTGCATTGATATGATAGTTTAGTATTAAAAGGTTTCCATTAATATGATAGTTCAATTTTTTGTTCATAGCTACCATCTTCATAAAGTTTCTTAATTTTGAGAGAGTTTGGGAGATACTTTTTAATCTTGATCTTTAAGCATACCCTTGCAAATCCTATCCTCCTAATCCCATCTGTGTTATAATCCAAATATATGGGTTTATCTAATAATTTAGCTACGTAGCTCATACTTATGGTGGACGAATATTATAGTGAGATATTGTGGAAATTCACCTACAAAATTATAATCTTCAAGTTGCTACTCTCTAACACAACACTAGCTGTCCACCTCTGAAAAAAATAAAAGCTTCCCTTATATATGTCATAGACTTATTTCCAAAACTTTTTCATACTAGGTTCAAAAGTTAATCTAAAGAGGAATACATCATCCTCATTTATCAATAAAATTTCTACAGTTAGTTTGTACCGAAAGTTTTTATCCCATTTACTTACCAAATGAAAAAGAAGTGTCTTATGGCTAAACACCTAATTTTGGGCCAAATATTTTTTGATTCGATCAATTTAGGGACAAATATTTTTACCTGCTCAATTAATGTTTAAACTTTATCGAGTCTGCTCAATATTAGGCTATTTTAAGCAAAAACCTAGCAGAGTCTTATACGCGTCATTAAGTCTGAGATATGAACCTTTAACTTTGCTATTCCTTGGTCTTTATGTTTGCTTCCATACATATGACGGTGTTAGCTACCAAGTTTTGGTCCTTTTCATATTTTCACCGGATGGAAATGGAAATGGAACCACAAAAAATTTGCAATTTTCTTTACAACCTCCAATATTGATGATTTGAAGTTTAAAAACTAATTCTTATTTATAAAATGAAATTAAACATATGTTTACTCATAATTAATATTACTTGTTGTCTCTATATAATCAATAGAAAAATGTGACAAAAGAATCATATACTTAGTCTTACTTTAATTTTCACAAAAAAAGCTTCACCATCAAATTCAAAGCCTCCTCGCCTTCACAATATGTTATGTATAATTAATTAAGGTCTGTATTTTACTAATTTCTAAAAGAAAATGGCCTTTCCCTTTGTTGCTTCCTCTTTAGTTTGCGTTTTCACAAGCTTACCTATAAGAAAACAGGACTTGTTGCTTGTTCACAACCTTAAAGTCTTTGCCCAGAAAATAACTCGTAGATCTAGGAACTACTGACCTGCTTTATAGGACTATAATTACATCCAATAACTAACAAGTGATTTCTTGGTAATGTCTTCTTGTTTCTTTCATTCTCTCTTCCATAGTGTTGTTAGTACTTCAGTTTCTATTTGTTTACATAGGCGGAGTTGTCCATAGAATGAATTGATAAGCTTAAGGAAGATGTGAGGGCAATGCTAGGGATATAAAACAATGAATCATTTAGAGGTTTGATTATGTTTTTGAAAATGAGATAAGAACCATATTGTAGAGAATTTACAATGATAAAAAGTATAGTAATACTTCGTCGAATAATGATTTGTGCACTGAAGCTCTTGAGTTCATACTCTTAAGAAAACACGGTTTTAAGGTTTTGCAAGGTATGAGGAGAGCTTTTCCATATCATATGCAATGAGCTCTTCATCATCAGTCTAATATACATAATAAATTATAGATATTTTTGACGTCATTAAGGATAACCAATAGAACTTCAAAGTATGTTTGTGTGAGTACAAGAGACAGTAAGTACGAGGCATTGTTCCTTATGGAAGATGGTGAGAGCATCTTGAATGATGCAAGAGATTTTGTAGGGAAGAACCTTGAAGAGTACGTGAACTACATCAAAGGTGATTACATTCCCAGGTTAGGTATTCATTCCCCGAAGCTCCTATTATATTGGAGAACGCTAAGGTTGGAAGTCAGGTGGTACATAGATGTGTACCTGAAAAAATCCATGAATCCTATGTTTCTTGAGTTTGTGAAAATGGAGTACAACAAGCTTCAGGAAGTTCAGCAGGAGGATCTAAAATGAGCATCTGAGTAAGCTTGCGTTCCTATACGTTAGACATAGTAAAATCAAAACAACTCACTTCTCAAAAGATGCTATTTACTTTTCTTAAGGTGGTCTCTTCACACGGGCTTTAAAGAAAAACTACCCTTTGCAAGAGATAGGATAGTTGAGAGTTTCATGTGGACAACTGGGGTTGCAACTGAGCAAAAGTATAGTTATTTCAAAATACAAAGCACAAAATACAGTTAACTCGGTATAACAATTGACGACATTCACGATGTATATGGCACCTTGGATGACCTCTGTCTTAAAAGGTTAGTGTAGTTTTTTTATATTTAAACTGAATCAAGAACAAATCTAATTCGAGTTTAAGAGAATTTGATAAATGGGATATTTTTGTTTGGTTTCAGGTGGGATATAAATTTTATGAACCAACTTCTGTATTACATGCAACTAACTGTCTTTGATCTAGTCAATTACGTAAATGAAGTGGCTTACATTGCTCTTCGGCATCATGGAGTTTATTAGAAATTAAGTGAATAATTAATAACTGGCTTACATTTCACAGTTATTAAGCTGCATATAGGAATTAAGTGAATAATTACTTTCTTACTTTGTCTTTCTATTTCTTTTAGTGGGTAGATTTATATAATTCTTACTTATTGGAGCATAAGTGGTACCTCAGTGGATATAAGCCAACATTGTAAGAGTACATAGACAACGCACGGATATCTATAAGCAGTCTTTTAGTTATATTCCACACATATTTTCTAATAGAAAATTCAATCACAAACAAAGCTATGGAATCACTCAAGGAAAATGGGTACCCTAATGTCATCAACTGATTGTCAATGATTTTTAGGCTAGTTGACAATCTTGGAACATCTTCGGTATTGAAAACCTAAAATTTTCTGTTTCTGTTCATAGTCTACAGGTTTTCTGTACCATTTTTTATTTTCTATTTTTGGATGTTTTTAAACAGTACGAGCTACAAAAAAGTGATGTTCCGAAATTAGTCCCATGTTACATGCACGAACTAAGGGCTTCTAAAGAAGAAAGTCGTGAATAGATACACTATTTGATCAGTGAGAAATGGAAGAAGATGAACATGAGAGGGCTCATAAACCTAAGCACTTTGTCCCAATGTCCTCTCTTTGTAGTTTTTCATTTTCATTTAATGGTTAAGGCTAGGGGAAGAGTGAGTGAGTGCATGTGAGTTTTATGTCATTCCTCCAAAATAATAACGGCTCGTGTATGACA
This sequence comes from Erythroxylum alaternifolium, assembly GCA_027478495.1. Classification (NCBI taxonomy): domain Eukaryota; kingdom Viridiplantae; phylum Streptophyta; class Magnoliopsida; order Malpighiales; family Erythroxylaceae; genus Erythroxylum; species Erythroxylum alaternifolium. The sequence goes on along the minus strand of JANIIA010000010.1, from coordinate 1,328,592 downwards.
CTATCAGGCTTTCATACTTGATAAAATTTAGACCTTAATTGGGCAAGTTAAAATGTTTAGCCCTAAATTGATAAAATCAAAAAACATATGGCCCTAAATTGGGCATTTAGCCCATCTAAGAGCCCAACATTTTATACATCTAGAGGGAGAGTGGCTACAAAAGACATAATTTGTACCATTGAGTAAGAATTGAATTTTTTTATAGGAAACTTCCAGTGTTGCTCTATAATATTAAATAAAAATTTATCACTTTATAAAATTAGGTCACTCTTCATTGAGATTTAATTTCTAGCAATGTAAAAATGAAAACTGTTGACCTTCTTACGGATCGATTATACAAATATGATATCCTTTTCTAAATGGGCAAAACAATTTAAAAGAGACCAGCTGAGAAAAAAATCTAAAGATGTTGATAGAGATAAAGATGAAAATTGCCTTAACTTTCACAAATTTGGGGTTTTTAATTTGTAATATAATCAAATTCTTAATTGAACGTAATTTTTCATTTAAGAGTTACAGTGAATTCCTAGTTGAGAAATTTAGAATTTTTAAACCTTGCACAAATTAAGCCATATATAAGTTACTCTTCATATATATAACTTGATTAAAATTGAGGTCACACAAAGAATTATGTTAGAAGACATTAAGAGAAGTACTTTATGTAGAATGGCTAGCATGGTTGAAGGATAAAAATAGAAAGGATTAATAAAGCGAGGATCGAAATAGAAAGCCACCCATAATTAATGGAAAACAAATTATCCCATTAGAAATATAACCTGGAGGATGGTACTTTTTCGTATATCTCATAACTTAATTTACACGTGAATTCCTCAATAACGAGCAAGTAGTTCGCAGTTGTAACAATATATATCCTACTATTATTTGTGGAAACAAATCCCAGTTTTCCGATACATAAAGAATGATAACGGCTTATGTTCGTACCCATACATACATATAGAGTACGTCGACAACAGGCAACTGCCTAAACACTACTCGATGCTACGAGCATTTCTACACTCTACAGCACACCGAAAACTCGTAAAACTATAAATTGAAATGTACATGCGAATAAGGGTAATTGGATCAAGCAATGGGGTAAGAAGGTTGCATGGCAATTCCACAAAGCCCTTCCTTTGTACTAACATCTTTTTGCATCCTTATGTATCCTTGTTCTCCCCATTGTGTTCCCCATGAGTTCTTCACCAACCAATACTTCGTTCCGTTTGTCTCTCCATATCCTACAACTGCAACTCCATGATCGAGTTGTTTACCGCATGCGCCAGTAAAGATACCACTTTGGTAGAACTGAAATGAAAAATCTCCAGCATCAATCGCAACTGAAACTGGCTGATTTGCCACAGCTTTCATTAGGGCCGATTCATTGTTGGCTGGCACATCTTCGTACCCCGTTATTTGGGCCGCCTTACTTGCCTCTGCGGGGGCATTGCAAGTTCCATTGCTTCCTGTGTAGGGGTAATTGGTCTCAGTTGTCAATCCTTTGTTTTGGATAATGAATTTGAAGGCGTCATCCATGAGGCCACCTTGACATCCTTCATCCTCCCCCTTTGTGTCGCAGTCAACCAATTCTTGTTCTGATAGAGAGATCAAGTTCTTGGTGGATAACTGAGTAATTCCTTCCACGGCTGCAACTGCTGAGAATGCCCAGCAAGATCCTGCAATTTTAATTGGACAATGAAATGGCTGTCTAATTAATGATGAGTAATATGGTTTCATAAGTGACGTACCGCATTGGCCTTGGTCTTTGATGGGTGTTACGGCTCCTTCTTTCCTCCAATCCATGGTAGACGGAAGAGCACTTGTGTTTTCGTATCGGAAAGGACCTCTAACTCCACTTGCTTCGCACATGTGAGCCTTGAATCTGTTTCTCCTACTTCTAAACTCCTCGTTCCTGAGGTCCGCAAATTGATTGATACCCAACCTGTAAGCTTTGTTTCCAACAGCATTGAAAGAGTCAATTCGTTGAACGTTCTCTCTGAATATTTTGAACCGGATTTCTTTTTCTGGGGCGTCCTTATAAACACGTCCATAAAGAGCCATCCACTGATCGTGCCTCTGCTTCATTGATAAACCTTGAAGCGTACGAGCTGTAGAATGGGAAGGCAATGCTGTGAGTAATAGAGTGAAAACGAAACCCACACAAAGAGAATGGTCCATTGTTAGCAAGAGAAAAGTTACAATGGGGAATGAACGAGTGGTATAGTATATATATAGTGGAGGGAATGAGAGTGTAGTCTGAGTTGAACGTTGATTTATAAATTGAGGTTGTGGTGAGGGAGACGTACAAGTGACGAAATTCGCCGGTGTCTTGCCGAATCAATTGGGATGTGTTTATGACCTTAAGAAATTAAGAATATTAGCGTTCAAACAAATGATGTAAACAGAACACTTCATTCATTCAGTTGTATTAAGTGAGAAAAAATCACACGTCTATTTGTTGTTTGGTACTAAAAACTGCCAAATATTGTTACTTAATGTGCAGAAGTAGGTAATATATAAATACATAGAAGAGAAGAAGAGATTTTTGTAATTAAGCAAACCAGAAGGGAACATGAAAGGTAGTCTCACTCTATCTCTAGAAGATTACTTCAATTTCTTTCACTCTCACAATCCCTCTGCTCTCACTCTCGCTTCCCTCAATCAGGTACACATCTATTCATCTTCATCTTCTTCTTCTACATGACTCATTCATCCTTTTCATCAATTTTATTCTTCTGTCTTTCAGATCATTTTCATGCACGGTTTTAAGAAAATCTATAAACTTCCCAAGGTTTCTATTCTGCTCTCTATCTTTAATTTTTCAGCAGCAGCCAGAGACATTCATTGTCGCTTGCTCAGTCTCGTGTGCGTGTCTTTTGTTTTTTCCTATTAACAGAAAGCGCTAGGCGACGCCCTAGACACTATTGAGCTGGTGAATCCGTCGCGCTCTACACTCCAGGACAACGAGATCTCTCCTTGCGCCTTCATGACTGTGGAGGACGTAACTGCGGATCTGGAGGAGCTGAATTGGCAGGAGTGTTGCATTACCTCCATTCAAAGTTTTAACTCCGCTCACGACCATAATTTTTCTTCTTCCACGGCTGATGGAGAGTCTTCGCTAAAACCGCCGCAGCGCAAGAGGAATAGAGGTCGCCCAGCCGCCAAAGGTCACTCGTGATCATCTTGAAGAATTCCCCGAGTTCAATGAGGACATTTCGATAATTTTAGTGAAAGTGAAGGGGCGATATCGTGTTTGTTTTGGCTTATCGGTTTTCTTTTCCTTGGAAGAGCAGAAAAAGAAAATATGTGTAGCTGAGCTGTTAAACAAATTGGAAATAAGCAACACTTTGTTTTGGCGTAGTGAGTGACTAGTTAGGTGGTTACTAACCAACTAAAATGCATGCTGCTGTTATTGAGCATGAAGGAGATGATTTTAACATCAATTTCTCAGTTATGTCTAGTTTAGTAAGGTAGCATGTGTTACTAAGCTCCGGAGTCCTGCAAAGCAATTTGACTATCTTTCTTCATGCCCAAATTTCCTAACTTTTGATATTTAGGTGACTTAGACTCTACTAATGTTACATCGTATCAAATTGGGATTTCATTCTTTCAACAACTTAAAAGAATCATGTTTCCAAAAGATCTAGTTTGTAGTAAAAACACCTTAACTTCAGTTTTGAAAATCTAGGCAAAATGTGGTCAACGCACAACATTTTGGAGAACATTTCTCCATAGCATTTTATTCTTTCCCTAATTAAAATTTTTCTCCTTTTGTTTGTTAGTTTTTTTAGGTGAGATTTTCACTTGCGCTTCTTCTATTTGGAAAAACTCTTCTCTGATTGTCTTTTCTTTCTCCATTTTGATTTAGATTTTCTCGGCTTTTGTTTGAGTTTTTAGTTGCAAATGGAAAACCAAATGACTCTAACTATTTCTCTTCAGGCTCCAAATATAGTTGTCCCTCCCTCTTAGTAGGCCTCTCTAACTCGTTCAAACTCTCTTCATTTTGCACCTCTCTATACCTTTAAAATGTTGGTAGCTCTTAGTATGATTAATACCACCACGAACTCCTCCTTTAAGAGAATATGAAGTTAGGTGGTGGGTGATGCTACTAGATCCTTTAACAAGTTGAGGTTATTAGCTCCTTTCACTAGAACTCCCACCTTCTAGTATCACTTAGTGTCTCCTCTCATCAAGGTGCTTCAATAAAGAGCGACTAAGTTTTCAAGCACACTAGTTAGGTTCTTTATGGATAAATAATTGCATTTTTGTTGGCCCATAGTTGGACATTGAACATAAAACTAACCTAATTAAACCCTAAATGCATGCTAAACACTTGAAATGACATTAAAACACTTATCAAATCTAACCCTAAAACACAATATAAATCACAACTATCAACATCCCCACACTTAAACGTTTGCTTGTCCTCAACCAAATAAAACAACAAACACGTAACATCAAAGACACACAATGCAATAATGCGAAAATGGCTCTAATCTTTATGAAATAAATTTAATCATGGACAAAATCATTCGAATTATATCAAATCATTAACAAACAAAATGGGTGTCTAGGGGCTTTAACTAGATATACAACTTAATTGAGACCAATTTTCTAACTTATGTACCCTTTTTAATTGTGCTCGCGCATTAATAAATTTTCTAGTCTCTTAGACTCTGTAACCATTCTTAGGTATAATTTCATGAAGAAAAAAAAAAAGCTTATTACAGGAAAGGTATGTTTTTATTTCAAACATTCTTTTTCGAGACTTAGTCTTTTACTCGGAGGCAAATATTGGTGATGAATGTCGATCTGGTTACTTGATTAGATCATTTATTAACATCTTGGTTAGAACGTCATTATAGCCTTTTTACGTGAAGGCACACATTTGTAATGTGTGTCGATCCGGTAACTCAACTATTATCACGTGTTCAACTGGCTACAGGCTCTATTCATAAGCCAAAGGTCAGCAGAATAATATTTACCTTTTTTTTAACCATTCGTTTCCATGTAAAAAAAATACCAGTTAAGCTACTTAGCAAAAAGGCCTCAAATTATGAATGAATGTGACAACTTAGAGAGAGCTAAATTTATGTTAAGTCCTAATTATGCTGTATATTTATTTAAAGGCGTCCTAATTTACTAATTTCACAAGCTAATGATTATTATAACCTAATAGACTCTTTCCAAAATTAATTAAATTTCACTCAAACCTGAGCCATTGACATATTTACACATTTCACCCAATGTAGCCTACTACTATCATATGATATACAAGGTCACATAAAAAGAAAAACACGTAATCCCTCCCCGCACTTGGACAACATATTGTCCTCAATGTGAGACGGAACACACACGACACATACGTAAACAAAATGTGCAAACAGAAATTAAAATAACAAAGAATAGATAAAATTAACAATAAATAGAAAAATAAATTAAAGAATGAAAGTAAAATAAAAATAACAGAAAAATAAACACACAAAACAAAATAAAGTTGGAGAACAAATTTGGGTTAGATTTTGGATCTTAAGGAGATCTAGGTGGTGATGGTGTGGGAGGTAGTAATTAAACACCTTAAGCTTCGAAATACCAATGAAGTCAACATATTTCTCGGCTCTGGCATCTCTGTGTACGCACTACTTCCTTTAATGTTCTATTGGTTTCGAATATCGCATCTAAAACTATTGTCCAGTGTTGGTCCTCTTCTTCCGAGTCCTCGCTCATTGATGCTTCCTGTGCCTGCCTAGTAGGAGCGGAGCTCGAGCTTGCCTGGCCCGTCTTGGCCTGCACATGTGTGTTTTTATTTATTTCTCGCAGACTCATGTTGGTGGAGTGAATGATTTCTGCCCGAAGTAGATGATGGTGGTCAAGGAACTTGAGCAGATGCACTATTAACCCCCTCCGATCCACACCAAAAATGCTCTGCGATGGTAGAAACCAAGTACCTCATTCTAAGATATTTGCTTTGCTTTCACGAAACTGCAGTAAGAGCATTCACACATGCGTGGATATGCAGATTGGGATACTGTGTTCAATGCACCACAGTATAAATAGTTCCTTGGTTGAACACTTGTTAGTCTCTGATTTTTCGAAGATCAGCTGGCATATAAATTTTTGCAGTAACAAGTGTTCATGTGACCAGATAATGTTATTGTGGAATTTTTGACATAAAAACTCTCAATGTTAGTAAGATCGTGCCAGTATTGGGAGGGACGAAAGTCATCATCTCAGTCGACAATGGTGGATTCGGGGAATCCATATATGTCGCACATAATCTCTACCGTTAACTCATATGCTCACCCCCTCAATCTAAACCATAATTCCTTAGTGTTATTGGGGTCAAAGGTCAGGGACGTGAAAAATTCTAAGGTGAGCTCTTTATAAACGGGGAATTGTAATCTAATAAATTACCCCCACTAGATTTGCTCTGTTAAATTTTCTATTCGCTCCCGCACCTCTATCTTATCCAGTGTATCGAAATCAAAATATTTAGGCACAACTGTATGCCTAGAGCGAAGGGAACAGAAACAGGTACCTTCCTCCTCGAAGTAGATGGGAAATGAAGCTCTAAAATTTTCTACTTGGTTTTGCCTCACTCGTCCTGCTACTTGTTGTACTCCATAAGACTATCGTCTAGCGATTTACTTGATACGAGGCATGATTGGGTTGAATTTGGAAAGCTGTTGATGGAAAATTTCTAGAGAGATGTTAGAGCGTTTAGAAGTTGAAATTCTAGAGAGATAAAGTAAAAATGAAAGTGAAGGTGAAAGTTGAGTAAGAATTGAATAAATAAGTGGTAAAAAGGGTAAAATGGTAAAGTTATCACTTAAAATTTGCATCCTCCCCTTTTTGTTCGTTGTCGCAGGACATGATCGTGGCCTGTTATGCCATGATAGTGTCATGTGTTGTACCACCGAAGGACTTCCTAAGTTGCAGGCCACGATCGTGAGTTGTTGGTCAGTGCCTATAGCTTGATTCCAAGACCTTCTTCTTCCGTTCCTTTCCTTCTCTCATTCAATAATTCTTCTTCACTTCTCTTAATACGCTTGTGTACTCTTCCCTATGACTCTGAAGTCCTATTCCTCATTTTGCTTTTATTCATGCAATTCAAAATAAACCTAACTACGAATTTCAACTAATCTAACTAAATTCAACATGAACCAATTTTTCCATGGGTTGCCTCCCATGTAGTGCTTCTTTTAACATCGGTAGCTCGATGCTCCTTTTAAGCTCACGGTGGTTGGAATGATTGATTTAATGGTAGCGTCGTTATTAATCTCAAAGTTTGAATGTTTGTTACTATATTGTGACTGCCACCTTCATTGGAATTTTCCTTACCTCGCCTTCTCCTTTACGAGCTCTTCTTTTGGAAGAATTTTGTAGGATTCTCAATGTCTTCCCATTCTTCTCGAGGTTCGGGTTTATTGCAAACCGTGGAGTTAAAGGAGCTCTGTACTCTCTAAGAGTATAGGGTATCGCATTTATACTTGTGGCTAAATCTGTGAATGCCCTATCTATGATAATCTTGTTGATACTGCAGGGGATGAAAAAGTCCCCTGGATCACCCTTCTTCATTATCTTAGGCAAGGTTTCTAGCATTTGCTCCTCCCTGCTCTCTGTGATGGATTCTTGTAATTTTAAATTTGCAAGTATCTGTTCCATCACCTCCTCGAGTTTGGTTTGATTTCTTGTAACGTTTCTGCTTCCTCCTTTCTAGCATATAATTCCCTTTTAGCAAAGAATTGGTGCGGAAATGTATGTCAAGTTAATTGCACTAATTTGATAAAAATCTTACTCAGAAGGTCATCTTTAATTACTTGAATTTCTTTTGTGTCCACCTTTTCTAGCTCCTTGTCTTGATTCTGACTTATAACCATGATATGCTCCTTTGGGTTCGATTCGGTATTGCTTAGAAGAGTTCTATTATTCTGAGTCGACATTGCTTTTGCAAGCTGCCCCACTTGGACTTCTAAGTTATAGATAGATGAAGCGTGATTCTTTGTGACTTGTTAGAATTTACTCTCGAGCCTCCTGTATGCTTCCTCCATTCCTCTTATCTTATCCAAAATTCTGTCCAAGAATCCATTGAGCTTGTTTTGTCTTATTGGAAGCTCAATTGTCCTTGGGTCTGAACTGCCCTTTGTTGTTATTGTTGGACTAGGAGAAGTTTGGGTGATTCTTCCACCCAGGGTTAAGGTGTTGAAATAAAGATTGTTACCCCCTTCCACGTCCAAATTATGCCCCCATGTAATTTACTTGCTCCGAGTTATCGTCTCTCATCAGATAGTAGTCCATCGTATCATGATCCATTTGGCCATATAGCTCACATTTTAATTGCGTGGTTTTCACTAGAGTTGAGGATGACGCCTTCATATTACTGAGTTGTTGTGTCAAATTATCGATCTTTGCTTACATTTTTGTCATTTGGTCAACAGCGATAACTCCCTTTTGTTCCTTAAAATTAGTAGGTTGCCTACTATGTTCACTAACCCATAAACAGCTATTCCTAGCCATCTCCTCTATTAGCTCTTCTCCTTCATCGACTGTCTTTCTCATTAACGATCCTCTCGACACTGTGTCAATAGTGCCTCGAGTATGTGGGTTCATTCTGTTGTAAAATGTCTGCAGTAGGAACTCTTTGGGTAGATTGTGATGTGGGCATCTCCTCTGCAAATCCTTGTAACGCTCCTACGCTTCATAGATAGACTCCCTGTCACCTTGTTGGAAGTTTGTGATCTCCTTAATAATTTTGGTGGTCTTCGTTAATAGGAAGTATTTATCTAAGAAGGCTTGCAGTAGCTGTTCCCATGTCGTAATGTTCGCGGGACTTAGTGGATGATACCAAGCCTTCGCTCTATCCCTAAGTGTAAAAGGAAACAATCTAATCCTCACTGCTTCTTCCGACTAGTGATACCAAAAAGTATCACAAATCTTGAGAAAACTCACTATATGCACGTTCGGATCTTCGTTTGCAAATCCGTAGAATTGGACGTTCTGTTGAAGCATGTTCAAGAAGGCTAGTTTGATTTTAAAGTAGACCGCTTGAACAGGTGGTCTAGCTACTACTTGGTACGCAGAATTGAATCCTGGCCTCATAAAATCCATGAGGGTCCTCTGTTGTTGCCTGCCAAGGTTATCTTCTTGATCCATGTTTCTTTGGAATTCTTCGTCCATTTGTATCTTTTCGTGTTCTTCTTCTTCTTCTCACCGAGCTTTCCTAAGGCTTCTTTCTAAATGTGTTATGCCTAAATCGGACAGCTCAGTTGCACGACTCAAACCCCTTGTAACTCTTGTGTTCATACAAGAGTACAAATCCTAAGTAAAATGAATGAAAGAAAATAACAAACCGAATGCCTTAAATTATAGAAATAAATTGCCTTCCCTGACAATGGCACCAAAAACTTGTTCGCTCAAGGTTACATGCCCTAAGTTTCAATATTTTTAACCTTGGTAATTACAGCAAGCGCACAGGTTGTTTGTGTAGTATCTAAGGTGTCAATCCCAAGAGGAAAGGATCTAGTCTTAAGTTTAATGGCTGCTAAGTCACAAACCTAACAACTACTGCAGAAAAATAAATCAATTGATAATCGGATATGAGAATTGAAAGTGCTAAAAGTAACGGAAAAGCAATCACACAATCAAATCCAAAAACTACCTAGAAATCACCGAGTGAGAGAAAGGAGATTTTAATTCGGAATTAAAGAAACTCAACCAATTATGCAATTATTGACTCAATGGGTCTAAACGGTCCTAGGGTGAATTACTCTCTCTCGAGTTATAATTCTTAACCTTAATTGATAAACCCTAATTCAATTTATGGAAATTCCGATCTCTCGATTCGCAATTAACCCAAAAACTAAATTAGATCTAAACTTGTCTACTAACCTACCGAGAACCTAAGCTCGATCTCTCGTTGAACGATTCTACAGGTTTGATTTAATCCTTTACCTATCAGTTCTCCCAACTATTGTTAGCCCAAATTGATTATTTTCACTTAGCTCAGCCTCTCAGTCTATCGCCAAGTTATTAAGAACAGGACTTAAATCATAATCCAATCAATAAAAAACACAATCGAATAAACTTCATTAATCATCAAGAATCAAATCCAAAGGTGAGTTTAGACATCAACTCAACTTTCAACCAAATAAATCTCAACACCTATTTCAATTCTATACATGAATAAAATTGAAATAATGGAAATACTATAGGGAATGTAATTCGGGACGACGACAGCAGAAAACCTCCTATTTTGGGAAGTACTTCGCATCAAGCTCTTCACTGTGTCGCTCTTCATTTGTCTCCTTCCTCAATCTCTTAGTGTCACCCTAGGTTTTCTCTCAGAATCAAAGGAATGGAAACTTTTTTGTTAAACTCTTGGCTCTCTTTCTCTCTTCTCACTCTGCTGGTTGTCACATCATATTTTACTTATATCTTCTAGGCTCTTGGTCAAAGTCAGGGTCGAAATGCTCCAAAAATTTGTTTAAAATTTAAGTTTTTTTACCAGCCTGCCTACCACAATCGTGGCCTGAACTGATGCTCTCTGTCACGATCGTGGCCTGTGTGCAAGATCATGGCCTGGCTGCTTCTGGTTCTTCCTCTTCTGTTATGATCATGGCTTGTAGGCATAATCGTGGCCTATGCTTTTTTATCCGAAAACTCTTTAACTCTTCCCGTTCTTCCCTATTTACCCTACAATACTAGCACACACATCATGGTACCTAAAAAATATACAATTTAAGCTCAAAGATTCAAACTAACCCATAAAAACACTTAAACACAATAACTAACCTAATTAAACCCTAAATGCATACTAAACACTATAAATGACATTAAAATAGTTATCAAATCTAACCGTAAAACACAATACAAATCACAACTATCAATTTCTACATTCAATTCATAACCTCTTCCTCTCAACCTAAACCATAATTCGTTGGGGTTCCTAAGGTCATAAGTTAGTGAAGTGAAAAATTCCAAAGCGAGCTCCTGATAGACAAGAAATTAGAAACGTATAAATTGGGCCCACTAGATTCTTTCAGCTAAATTTTCTACCCTCTCATGAAATTCCAACCTATCGAATGATTCAAAATCAAAACATTTGGGAACTACTATTTATCTAGCATTTAGAGATCAGAAATGAGCACCTTCCTCCTCTGTATAGATCGGGAATGGTACTCTGAAGTTTACTGCTCTATTTCTTCTCCCATGTCCCACAACTTGATTTTGTTCTGCTTTCTCTCGTCTGGTTGACCACTTAATGCGTGACATATTTCTTAGGAATTGAGTAGAATTTGGAAGTTTAAAAATTTATAGAGAGAGGTTAAAGCTGTTGTGTTTCAATTTTAGTGAGATAAAGTAAAAGTGAAAGTGAATGAAAAAGTAAAGTTAGAAATGAACATATAGGTGGTTGAAGGGTAAAATGGTAAAAATTCTCTTTTAAAAATGCGTCCTTCCCTTCTTGCCTAGTTGCAAGCCAAAATCGTGGCCTGAAAAAAAACAAAAGAAGAAAATCAAGAAGTGGTGGTGGACTGTAGTTTTTCACCACTTCTTGATTTTCTTTTTTTGTTTTCTTCACAATCTTTTCAAATTCTCCTCTTAATTCTTTTGTGGCCCTTTTCACCTCTCTTTTACTTGCTTGATAAATTATCCACTTTATTACGCAAATCCTATTCCTTCTTAATTTTATTCGAAAACAAAAATAATCCTAACTACGAAATTCAAACGTTCTAACAAAAACAATCCAAGGCAATAATTTTCCACGAGATGCCTCCCATGTAGCGTTTTCTTTAATGTCGATAGTTCAACACTCTTTTTAGGCTCACGATGGTTCGAATGAATGCTGCATTAGTATTGTAGTCACTGATCTCAAAATTTGTACCTGAGCTACCATGCTACAGTTTCCACCTTCCTTATGATTCTCCTTTCCTTATCTTCTTCTACACGAGCGCTTCTTCCTGAATACATTCCCAAGATCGTCGATATCCTTCCATTCTGCTTGAGGTTCAGGTTACTTGCTATCCATTGGGGGTAAAGGAGATTCGTAGTCTTTCTTAGACACCTCGAAGGTTAATTGCTCTTTTCCTATTCTCAGAGTTAATTCGCCCCCTTCAATGTCAATGATTGAACTAGCAGTGGCCAAGAATGGTCGTCTAAGAACTATTGGGTTTCCACATCTTCTCAAATGTCCAATATATAGAAGTTTGTGGGAAAGGTATATTTATCAACTTTTACTTCCACATCCTTTATAATCCCCTTCAGTTGATGCATTGTTCTGTTGGCCGTTTTTACCAGCATCTTAGTGGGTACTAACTTTCTTAACCCAACTTCTGACTAAAGGTGTAGGGCATCATGTTTATACTCACTCCCAAATCGGTGAATGCCCTGTTTATGATGATTCTATTGATAATTTAGGGGATGAAAAGGTACCCTAGGTTCTCTTTCTTCTGTGCGATGTTGAGGTTCTCCTCTGATGTTCATTTCTTATCCTTCATCTTGACGGATTCCTTCAATGTAAGCTTAGTCTGTAGTTGATTTGTCAGTTCCTTAACCTTGTTTGATTCAATCTCCTATAAATTCCTTGCAGCCATTTTTGCAAATAACTCCCGCTAAGCAAAAATAGGGAGTGGAAGGATAGGTCGAGTTGCCTTAATTGGCTCGATTACGGGCTCACTTAGAAGGAATTCTTTAACTACTTGACCTTTTCTTTTATCCCCTTCTTCCTTCACCTACTCAGGTTCCTTATCCTGGGTTTGACTAATAGCCATAATCCGTTCCTTCGGATTAGAGTCAGTATTGCTAAGAATGGTTCCTGCATTCTGAGTAGACATTGCTTCTACTAGTTGGCCTACTTGGACTTTTAGATTATGTATAAACGAGGCATGGTTCTTCGTTACTTGCTTGAATTTGATCTTAAGCCTCTTCTATGCATCCTCTATGCCTCTAATCTTATCTAAAATTTTATCCAACTTCGATTCCATTAGGCTTACTTTATCTTGTTGGAAGCGCGTTTGTCCTTGAGGCCTGAACTATCCTCTAACATTGTTCGACCAGGAGAAGTTAGGTTGATTCTTCTACTCAGGGTTGTAGTTGTTAGAGTAGGGATTGTTGGCCCCTTCTCATCTATATTGTGCTCCCATATAATTTATTTGCTCTTGATTGTCTTCCTTCATCAAATAATAGTCCACGATATCATGATCTAACTATCCACAGAGCTCGTACTTTAGTTGTACTGCCTTCATTGAAGCTAAGGAGGGAGTCTTCATAATATTGAGCTGTCATGTTAGTTTGTCAATCTTTGCTTGCATCTCTATCATTTGATTGACCACAATGATTCCTTTTTGCTCTCTGAAAGTAGCAGGTTACCTACCCCACTCGTTCATCCATAAATTGTCATTGCTCACTATCTCCTCAATCTACTCCTCTGCTTCATCAATTGTCTTCCTCATCAAGGCTCTTGAAGTTGCGTCAATTGTGCCTTTTATCGGTGGGTTCACTCCATTGTATAAGGTTTGTAACAAGAATTCCTTGGGTAGGTTATGACATAGGCACTTCCTTCAAATCCTTATATCTTTCCCATGCTTCATAGATTGATTCCCTATCACCTTACTGGAAATTGGTGATTTCCTTAATGATCTTCGTGGTCTTGGTCAACGGGAAATACTTATCTAAGAAGGCACAAATTAGCTGGTCTCATGTCCTAATGTTGGCTGGGCTAAGTGAATAGTATTAAGCCTTCGCTCTGTCTCTAAAGGTAAAGGGGAACAGTCTAATTCGTACTGCATCTTTTGACATTTGATGATACTGAAAAGTATCTTAGATTTCGACGAATTTCACGATGTGTGCATTGGGGTCCTCATGCACTAATCCATAAAATTTCACATTCTACTTAAGCATATTAAGAAGGGCTGGTTTAATCTTGAACGAGGCTGCTTGAATAGGCGGCCTAGCTACTCCTTAATTTACCACGTTGAACCCTAACCTCATAAAGTCCATTAGGTTCCTCTGTTGCTACCCTTAGTTCACTCCGTGGTCTATATTCTGATAAAACTCCTCAACCATTATTAACTTCTCGATCTCTTCTTCTTCTTCTCGCCGAGCCTTCCTAAGGGTTTGTTGTAGTCGACTGATATGTAAATCTAACGTTTCAACTGCACAACTCAAAACTTTCATAACTCTTGTGTTCATACAAGAGCACGAATTCTAAAATAACATGAAAGAACAAAAAAAATTAAGAAACTAATCTAACACCTTAAACTATAGAACTAAACTATCGCCTCCCCGGTAACGGTGCCAAAAACTTGATCGCAGGTTCTTATATGACAATGTTTTAATATTTTAAACCTTGATAATACCGCAAGCATACGAATTGATCGCATAGTACTTAAGATGTAGATCCCATAAGTGGGAATAATCTAATCCTAAAATCTAAGGCTTAACTCAAAATTTGCAATAATTCAAAGTAAATAACTAAGGCATAAAATTATTCAATCAAGAAATCAATGTCAAGAATTAAATTCGAAATTATAAACAAGATACCAATTGCATAACCAAATCAAGAATCAATATGAAAACTACCAATTAAGAGAAAGGGAATTTTAATACAACCTTAATGAAAACCTAATTGATTATGAAGTTATTGAATTACCGGGTCTAGATGGTTCGAGGGTGAATTACTCTCTCTCGAGTTATAATCTTTAACCCTAATTTATAAACCCTAATTTAGATTATAGAATTCGAACCTGTCAATTCATAATTTACCTAAAACATAATAAAGGTTAAATAATTCGAGCTTGTGTGGTTATTACCTAGATTGGTCTATTTTTTTGATTCGTAAGACAGTTGTCTGGATAAACTTAAAGAGCTTATTCTAGGTTTCCCAATAGCTAGGGTTAATTAACGAGCTCTTCGTAATTAATCAGGATTTAAGAAAAATCAAGATTAACAGAGCTTGTTGTTAATATATGATCGATAGTTACTAAGAGAGATAAAAGAACAACAAATCAATAAATTATGCTTAATTAGGGTGTAGGTTGAAATTGAACCAAAGAATCGGATCCCTATCGAATTCTCCAATTTTATCATTTTTTGCATGTTTTCTTTAAATTGTTTTCATTAGATTTATTTTATTTTATTTTCTTATTAAATCCAAAATCCCCCATTACCTAAACATTAATTAATTTCATTTCATAAGCTAACCGAACACTCCCTTTGGGATCGACCTAGACTCACCACTACTACAGTAGTAGTCTAGTTATTTATTTTGACTAGCGTTATGATGTGCCTGTTAGGTTATCATTAAGGATAGGTAAAATTTCCCTTTTCTCAATTGTTAATTATCTTAGGTTGATTTTTGGGTGTGTGTTGCAATAGCTGAATTATTAATATTTTTGTAATTGATTTTTACTTTGAATTGATTGATTAAATTTAATTCTTATTTTAGTTTCATCATATTTGAATTTCTGTGATTTGTTCTGGCCTTAGATTTTAAGATTAGATTATCTCTGCTTGTGGGATTGACACCTTAGGTACTATACTAGCGAACTGTGCACTTGCAGATTATTGAGGGTTTTATTAAAACTTACACACATCAAACACCCAATAAATTTTTTGGTACTATTTTCGGGGAGGCGATTAGTTTAATTCTTTAATTTAAAGCGTTAATTTTTAATTTTTATTTTATTTTCTTTCTATTTTTCAATTCGTGCTCTTGTATGAACACAAAAGTTATAAGAAGTTTAGGTCGTGCAACATAAACCTTAGAATTATTTATCACTCGATTAGAATGATCAATTAGGAATCTCAAGAGTATTAATGGTTGACGAATTTCAATAAGATTTGGACCACGAAGCTAACCAAGGACGTGAACAATGAACCTTTATAGATTTCGTTAGACTAGGGTTCAATGCAGCTAGCCAAGGAGTAACGGGGCCACCCATACAAGTAGCCTCTTTCAAAATTAAACCAACCCTCCTAAACATGCTTTAACAAAACTTACAATTCTATAGACTAATGAATGAAGATCCTAACACACATATAGTGAACTTCCTTGAAATCTATGATACCTTTTGGTATCATCAGATGTCGGAGGATGCAGTAAAAATTAGATTCTTTCCTTTTACCTTAAGAGATAGAACAAAGGCCTGGTATCATTCTCTTAACCTAGCCAGTGTCATAACTTGGGATCAACTAGTTCATGCCTTTTTAGACAAGTATTTTCCCCTTACTAGGATCATGAAGATTATCAAAGAGATTACCAACTTCTAGTAAAGTGATAGGGAATTGATGTATGAAGAGTGGGAAAGATATAAGGATTTGCAACGAAAATGCCCTTACCATAACTTGCCCAAGGAATTCTTGTTGCGAACATTTTATAATGGAGTAAACCCTTATACGAGAGGCACAATTGACACAGCTTTAAGAGGATCACTGATGAGAAAGACAGTAGATGAAGTAGAAGAGTTAATAAAGGAGGTGGCAAGTAATAGCTACCTATGAACAAATGAGCAGAGTAGACAAACCACTACTTTCCAAGAACAAAAAGGAATTGTAGTTGTTAATCAAATGACAGAGATGCAGGCAAAAATTGATAACTTAATTCGACAACTTAATAATATGAAGGCTTCATCCTTAGCTTAGGTAAAAGTTGTGCAACTAAAGTATGAACTCTGTGGATAGATGGACCATAATACAGTGGACTGTTTTTTGATGAAGGAAAGTGATTTGGAACAAGTTAATTATATGGAAGCTCAATATGGATGAGGCGGGGGGAAACAATCCTTACTTTAACATATACAACCCTGGGTGGAAGAATCACCCTAACTTCTCGAACAATGCTTGAGGATAGTTCAGACCTCAAGGACAACCAGGCTTCCAAAAAGATAAACTGAGTTCAATGGAATCCAAGTTGGATAAGATTTTAGATAAAATTGGGGTCATGGAGGATGCACATAGGAGGCTTGAAAGCAAATATGAGCGAGTCATTAAGAACCACGCCTCTTTAATACACAATTTGAAGGTCTAAGTAAGTTAACTAGTAGAAGCAATTTCTACTCGAAATGTAAGAACCCTTCCAAACAATACTAAGTCTAACCCAAAGAAATAGATCATGGCCATTTAGACCTAGGAAAAAAAACTCGAACATGCTGAAGAAGAAGGAGATAGGGGAGAAGGACAAGTATTTATAAATTTCCTTATAAGTGAGCTCATAATCAAGCCAATCAAGGAACCTGGACCTAACTTAGGGGAAGTCAACTTTAAGTAGGGAAATGAGGAATTCTAAAGAGGTTGAATTAAGTAAGGTTGAGGACATGATGGAACATCTACAAATAAGGCTCACATTAAAGGAATAAAACAAGAAGAAGATTAAAGAGCACATAACGAAAGAAAACCCTAATATAGCATAGGAGAAAGAGTACCCTGGGATTTTTACATTCCTTGCAGTATCAATGAAGTTAAAATAGATAAGGTATTCGTAGATTTAGGAGTGAGTGTCAATATAACGCTCTATACTTTTAGTCAAAAATTAAGGTTAAAAGAGTTAGAACCCACAGAGATGCTAGTGAAGACAATGGACAGAACAGTTCATTGGTTAAAGAGGACTATTAAGTATGTCCCAGTGTAGATTGATATTTTTACTTTCCCTGCAGACTTCTTTATATTGGATATTGAAGAAGATGTAGAAACCTCTATGGTCCTTGGATGATCATTTTTTGCTACTACCTGCTTTATAATTGATGTTGATGTGGGTAAACTAACTTTAAGGGTTAGAGAGCACCAAATAACCTTTACTGTGTCAAACAAAGATAATAGCTCTCCCTTACTTCCAGTTAACATCAAAGAAACCAAACCTCGAGGACAATGGGAAGATATCGAGGACCCTGGGAACGTGTTTAGCAAGAAATGATCGTGAAGGAGAAAGCGAAGGAAGGGGATGTAAAAGCAAGGTGGAACCCAAGACATGGTAGCTCATGTGCAAATTGTAAGATCGATTACTGCATTACCATTGCATTATTCATTTGATCCACCTTGAGCACAATAAGAGCGTCGAGCTACCGATGTTAAAAAAAGTGTTGCATGGGAGGCAACCCATGGATTGTTAATTTCATGTTATTTCCTTTGATTATTTTTAGATAGTTTAAATTCCATAGTGAAGTTGTTTCATTTCCAAATAAAATCATAAAGGCATAGGACTTCGACATGAATTAGATGATCGAGAAAGTCAACAAAAGAGAAGTGAAAGAGCTATAAAAAGTTAAGAAGTGATATTGGGAAAGTGTAAAGGGAAAAAAAAGAAAAAAATTAGAAATTGGTGGAAAAATTATAGGCCACGATTGTGGCCTGCAGCAGGGTAAAATGAGACATGTGAATTTCAGTTTCAGTTTTTACCATTTTACCCTCTACTCACCTATATATTCATTTCTTCACTTTTTCACTCACTTTCATTTTAACTTTATCTTTCTAAGTTTAGAACCTCCAAACACTCTCATTTGTTTCTAGTCAAATTCCAAACTTGTAATCTCCTCCAATTTCTACTTACTTGCAAGCCAGTATCCCACGCATTAAGCAATCAGCAAAGGGTGATTAATCATTGGGATGAAACCAAGTCTTAGGATAAGGGCGAAGGAATAGGGTGGTGGACTTTAGAGTACCCTTCAAAATTTACACAGAAGAGGAAGGTATTCGTTTCCAATCCCTCAATGCTAAATAAATTGTAGTCCTGAAATATTTTGATTTTAGTACACTTGATAGGCTAGAACTGCGAGATAGGGTAAAGACCTAGAATTCAGTGGGTGAAGTTCATACACTTCTAATATCTTGTCTACTAGGAGCTCACTCTAGAATTCTTCACTTCCCTTTATTATGAACCTAGTAACCCTAAGGAAATGTGGTTTACGTTACGAGGAAGAAGTCATAAATTGAGCATCAAAATCATATGCAATATTTAGCGATGATTTTCATGCTTCTCGCTATTAGAATGAGCTCACCGGGTTAGAGCGATTCGACTCTAAAAATGCCCATAATTTATAAGAACCTATGAGCACTTATTATTGCATATTTTATGTGTCAAATAGTTTTTGATAAATTAAAAACCAACAAGTACTCAATAAAGGAACTGTTCTTATTGTGGTGCATGGATCATAACATCCTATTGTGCACCTCCACACATGTGTTGAACACTATTGTTGCGACTCTATATAAGAGGAGCAAAAATTTGGGTATAGGGTACTTGGTTTCTGCCATTCTTGAGTATTGTAGTGTGGACTGTAGCAGTTTAACCTTCCACCTCCCAGATTTTCTAAATCATCATCATCTATGGCATGTTGAAATCGAGCACAGCACCTCCTCAGTAGGCAGAAGAGGACTCAACTAGTGAGGAGTCCGAAGGGGAAGAAGATACCGACGAACCAGGCTGGAAGAAAGTGCTCGATAAAATCTCCACAAGCACCAAGGTAATTACAGATACACTTGTGAAGAACTCTAGACTAATGAAGGAGATAGTCGAAGCACAATGACGTCAAAGCTAGGATATATGTCGCATCCATCATTACTTACAGGCTTAATGCATCCAACTGCCACCTCCGACACCATCCCGCCTCCATCACCTTGAGGCTTTGCTTCTAACCCTTTTCTTTTTAAATTTATTCTTTATTTTATTTTTATTTTTACTTTAATTTAAGTTTTTTCTTGCCATGCATGTTTGTTTGCCTCCTTCCCATATTGAGGACAATGTGTTGTTCAAGTGTGGGGAGGGTTATGTGTTTTGCTTTGAATGTGAATTTTTCATATTGTATGATAGCTTATTAGGTTGCATTCTGTGAATTGCAAGAATGTTTCAATGGCTTAGATGGATTGAAAGTTATTTTGTTTTGAATATAGCTATTAGGTTGTGAAGAGTCATTAGCTTGCAAAATTAGTGAATTGGGTTATTTGACTAAATATACAAGTTAAATAGGATTTAGTGTGAGTTTATCACCCTTTAAATTGTCACATTCATTCATAATTTTAGGTCTTTTGACTAAAGTAGCTCTGCTAGTATTTTTCATGAAAACGAGTTGCTTAAGCAGCAAGGTAGGCAATAAAAAAAGAAGCGTTGGTTAATTTTAAACAAATAACTATTCCGTTGGCCTTCAGGTTATAAATAGAGCTAGTAGCCAGTTGAGAATATGATGTAGCCAAGTAACTAGATTGACACGCATCACAAAAGTGTGCCTCTACGTCAAAAGGCTATAATGACGTTTTAACTAAGCAGCTTAATAAAAATATGATTTAGTATAGTAATCGGATCGACATTCATCACCAATGTTTGCCTCCGAGTAAAAGACTAGGTCTATGTCTAAAAAGTATTAAAGAAACCTACCAAACATGTAAATAGCTTAACTTCTCATGAAAATGTATTTAGGAGTAGTTACAAAGTTTGAATGATCAAAGAATTATTAATGTTTGTGTATAATTGAAAAGGGTGAGTAACTTGACATTTGGGCTTTGATTAATATGTATGTTTAGGCTAGAGCCCCTAGTTGTGGATTTTGTATGTTAATAATTTGAAATAACTTAAATGATTATGTTTAAAGTTAAATTTATTTCACGAACTAAAAGTCATTATCTCATTATTATATTATGTTCTTTATGATTTTGTGTGTTTGTTGTTTTGTTTACTTAAGGACAAGAAAACGTTTAAGTGTGGGGATGTTGATAAGTGTAAATTGCATCATATTTTAAGGCTTAGTTTGATATGAATTTAATTGTTAATTCAATCATTTGGTATGTGTTTAGGTTAGAATTGTGTTAGTTTGTTAATTATTTGTGTTTAAGTGTTTTTATGGGTTAGTACAAGTCTTTGAACTTAAATATTATGTTTTTAAGGTACCTTGATGTATTTGTTAGTATTTCAGGGTCAACATCGAAGAACAGAGAAGTTTCAAAGATATTTAAGCTAAAACAATGACCTACAATCATGGCATAGTAGGCTACGAATGTGATAGAAACATGCCACATGCCACGATCATGACAGAAGCCCATGACATGGGCTATGATCGTGGGTTGCATTCCATGATTGTGATAGAAGGCTCAAATGTGACCCACGATTGTGGTCTACATTGAGCAAATGTATAGACACTAAAAAATGTTAAGTTTTGAGGGATTTTTTAGACCTTATAGACCCAAAAAAACTTTAGGGATACTTAGAACACATAGGATATTTAAAGAACAAGACAAAGAGGCAGAGGAGAGCTTTTTGCATCAGGGACTTTTGAGAAACCCTAGAGAGAATTTATCGAGAGATTGAAAAAGAGAAGGACGAGAGAAGTGGAGAAGAAGCTAACTCGACGTACTTCTTGGGTCAGGAGTTTCCTGACGTCGCTGCCTCCCATCATCCATTTAAATTGTGTTTCTTATTTATTTTCTATTTTATTATTGTATAGAATTGGCAATAATAGTCTGACGATAGGATTTTTGAATACTGGGATGTTTTAAACTCACCTTCGGAGTCTTTGAATTAATGAAATCTAAATGTTTATATGTTTATTGGATTTGTTGTGGTTTAATTCTACAAGTGCATAATTCGATAATAAACTGAAAGGGTGAATCAAATGAAAAATAATGAAATTAGGCTAACAAGAGTTAGTTGATTTAACAAAACAAGATTTAAATCAAATCAGTAAATTATGCAAAGAGAGATCTTGCATAAAGTTTTCGATAGTTTATTAGACAACTTTAGAACTAATTAGGGTTTTGGATAGGTTATTAATTGAGAGATTGTAACTTCCATAATCTGATTAGGATTTATAATTTAGTGTTAATGGTTATAACTTGAGAGAGAGTAACCAACCCTCGGATCATTTAGAACCAACAATTCGGTAATTTATAATCAGCTATGTTAACATTAAGTATAGGTAAAATTCCCTCTCTCAATTGGTAATTCCTTTAGGTTGATTATTAGGTATGTGTCGCAATTGCTAAATTATTAATATTTTTGTGATTGATTCTTACTTTGAATTCTCTGATTGAATTGAATTCTCATTTTAGTTTCATTATATTTAAATTTCTACGATTTGTTCTAGCCTTAGATTTTAATATTAGATTATCCCTTCTAGTAGCATCGACACCTTAGGTACTATGCTAACGAACTGTGTGCTTGCAAATTATCAAGGGTTTTATTACAACTTACACATATCAAACACCCAATCATTTGTTAAATGTAGATGTTTTCTAGACATAATAGATGCATCTGCTTTAAATGAAGAGCTGAATAGTAGACATAAACTAATCATTAATTCGTCACATCAAGAGAACAGTAGTAAGGTTGGAGAGAAAATAGAAGAGTGGAGGTGTAAGAAGGGTCTTCAGCTGGGTTATAACATAGGGGCTGAATCATTTTCTTAGGAGAGACCTATGAAGGACTAGACATCTTGACACCGATTTGGAGGTGACATTGACACCAATAACCCGGGTTAAGTATATTTCACTATTTTTGTTATTTCTTTTTCTCATTAGAAATTAATTTTGTTATCTTATATTAATTGAATTGGGTTTTATGTATGGATAATCAGATTTTTGTTATTTTTCGATTATTTTGTGTTTGAACCCATTGGGTATTGTGAAAGGATGATTTTAATGCATTCATTGAATTGTTTATCTGCAACCCATTATTAAAATTTCGATATAATCTTTAATTGTTATATTGAAATTCATGTGTAGCGACTAATGATTCATAATCATTAGGGATAACTTAAGCTAGGTTAAATGACGCATCGTATGTAGTTGTTTCCTTGATTAATTAGTTTTCCTAATTTGTAATGCTACTGCCTAACTAAATCTAGAGATCGTATCGTAGGTTATTCGGTGGTTAGGTTTAGTTAATGATCGTATCTTGATTAAACAAAACCTAAGGGAAAACTTAGGTTAATTATTAACCTATGATTAATAGTTGGTAGGATAGGCTTAAGAATGAAAAATAAATGAAATATGCTTAATTAGGGTTTAGGTCGATATTGAACCAAAGAACCGAGTCCTTACTGAATTCCCCACTTCTATCATTTTCACATTTTTTCCTTCATTTGTTTTTATTATTCTAGCTTTATTTTATTTTCTTGTTCGAAAAATCTAAAACCTCCTTTAATCTAAACACCAATTAATTTCATTTCAACAAGTTTACACATACCAACTATAGGATCGACCTAGACTCACCGCTGCTATAGTAGTAGTCTAGTTATTTTATTTTGGTTAGTGTTACAACATGCTAGCAAGTTTTGGCGCCGTTGGTGGGGAGTACAATGTTTTAGTTTTTGTTTATGATTTTAATTAGTTTTTTGTATATATTTATTTGAAATTGGTTTCTTTTTAGTTATTTTGTAATCCTTTCTTTATTCTGTTTCATGTTTGTGATTTATATAAAAAAAATCATAGATGAAAGTAATTTTTTCTTTAACTCTTATTCTTAATCCTATAACCAAGGTTGGACTGATCAACCTAACTTTGGTAATAGATGGGATAACCATCAGATTTACTTTTATGATAGTTTGTAGGATACACAACAATTCCTGTGTAGAACAGAAGCTTCTTGTCATAGCTCAGGTGTGCCTCTAGAAGACCATATCAAGACTTGTAATGCTAGCCATCTTCAATTTCAATAGGGTATGTAGTAGCTTCAAGAGAGTATGCAACAACTTTAATAGAATACCCTACAATTCCAATAGGATGAAAGGCAATCTTGGTCTAGTTTCCAAGATGTGAAGAGCCAACAAAACTCAGGTATATCTCTGGAAGAATTGATGAATGTTGTGATTGTTAACAATCTCCAATTTGAAACAGAGCCTATAATAGCAATTGCAACAATTCTAACAGGAAATGAGGCATTTAAGGCTAGAAGCCATAATGTGGCAAGCTAAATGGGTGAGATGGCAGTGAGGATTGACTACCTAGAATCAAAAGTGGAAGAGTAGTCATATTAACCTGAGGTATACCCAATGGATGTTAGTGCAGAAATCTTACAAAGTGACGAAGAGCTTGAGAATCTTGAGTGTAATACTCAAGGAATTGTACGTGAAGAAGAAGTTGAGGAGGAGCTCAAACTAAAAAAAGACATTTCATTTAAACTCTGGGGTAAGTACTAAATTCATGGTTATTTTTGACAACTGAGTTTATAATTATTTTTAACAATAACTCTTTACCTTTACCTAGCATGATAAAGTAAACAAACAGAGAAGAAAAAGGTGAAAAGACATTCGGGATCTTTCAAAAAAGCATGGAATTAATAGAGATCAAAAGTATAAGGATATGGTGGATGAGCTTAGAAGTGGCGCTAACTATAATACTTGAAGATCACAATTTTGTCACATGAGGAAAGTGTGAAGTCGAGTCAGTGACCTTAAACTAAGACTCTTCTTAGGAGGCAACCCAAGGGAAGTAAAATTCTTTTCCTTTTTTTTACACTACTTATAATATGTATGTATGTTTTTGAATTTGTTTGTTTTACTTGTTTTAAGTTTTCAATCAAAATAAGAGAAAGAATAAAACAAACAAACAAACATTTTCTCATTTGTTGTTGCTTATGAGATTATATAGTCATGATTAGAGCGTTAATTGACTAGAGAATTTCATAGCAACTTTATCATGTACTTTTACTTTTGTGATTGGTCGATATGCATTATCATTATAAGAGTAGAGACTAGTGGTAGACAAAGCCAGTGAGATTTTGAGCCTTATTAGATTGACACATTTATATTAATCTCATTGTATTTTGATAATGTATGACCTTTATGACATATACATCCTGATTTTTCCTTGAATTTCTATTCGAGACCATATTTTTATCATATTCATTAATATGGAAATGATTAGGCATTCTTTGTTTCATAAGCTACATAAGCCAAATAGCTACCCCATTAATATGATTTTTCCCTTGTTAACTACCTTTCTTTTTGTGATGTTTTGTTATGTCTTATCATTGAAATTCTCATATTAATGTAGTTTCTTTTAATGTTAAAAAAAGAAAGGAAAAGAAAGAAAGAAAAGAGAAAATCACAAAAAAAGAAAAGGAAAGAAAATGAAAAAGAAAGAAAGAATGAAAAAGAAAAAGAACAATTTTTTAATAAATAAATTTGCCAAGGAGGAAGTGCATATGAGTTTGAAAAGTTATTCATAATTAATGCATCTTCCTAGAGTTGTAATGAATGTGTTATTTAAGTATGTTGAATATGAGGTAGAAGTTGGCTTGGAAGGTTCATTTTTTTGGTTTCAATGTATATAAATTGTATGAGTGATTCCTTCAGATTGGTATATGTTTTATATTGTTTGGGTATGAGAGTTGAATGGCGTTGTGAAATATACATGTTGCATTCTTCATAGCTGACGGTACCCAGTTTTGTATGAGTGTGAACTTGTGCACTTGATGTTATATTGAGTGTTGCATTTATTTCACTAGCTTTAATGACTTTCATGTTACTTGACCCAAATACATCTTACCTTACCTTTTTCCACATTACAACTTTGAAAAGTTCTTTGATCTATGATTTTGCATGTGAGCATTAGTGGTGAAGAAAAGAAATGATATGCAAATTTGTGGAATTGCATGGTCATGAATGGTCTTGAGTGCACCTATAGATATATTTTAGATAAACATATTTTCTAAGTCCACCATTAGATTGCTCAGTTTTTGAAGATGATGAATGTTGATTGATCATGATTAAAAGCTTGGAATGTTGACTTCTTGCTATTATTTTTTAAAGTCATTCATCTTTGTTATGACTGTATATTTTTGAATAATATGGGAAATGAGTAAATGTTGTTTTTGAGTCTATGAGCTTAATTTTGATGTTTTTCCCAAGGCCGGCCAAAAACTTATGTGTAGGGGAAATTGACATGTGCTTAATGGATTATTTTATTATTTCATAACACTTAGCGATTAATGACATAAAATTGGTTAAGATACTCACTTTAGTTCATATGTGGTTTTAGGCACAATTCGGAAGTGATGGAGCTAAAGTGAGTC
>JANIIA010000010.1:1278431-1290534 GCA_027478495.1 Erythroxylum alaternifolium | reverse complement strand
ATTGCTTTTCTTGTCTTGCTTTTGTTCCATTATTTGGTAGGTTTCAAATACCATCAACGTCCATTTCATTTATAGAACGATGTTAATCTGTCATCTTGTTTACTTCGTCTGATCCTTATGTTTCTGTGGCTGTGGCTGCTTTCATTAAAGTGGAATGAAGAAGTTAGTTGGGCAAAAAAAAAAGGCTCTAAATATCGCTAGACATTGTGGACAGAAACTGAAATCAATTAAGAAGATTCAAGGTTAAAGTCGAAGATAGCATGAGGGATTCAATCAGCATGATGATGCCGAATGGCTAAAACAAAGAGATAGATGTGAGAGTCCATCCTTCAATTTGGTTACGGAAGCTCTATGTCAATTCGTATACATCTATTTCATGACGCAAGGAGAGCTTGCCATTTAATTACTTTGTGACATGAAGACAAAAAGATAAGTAAAAGTAAACATCAACAAATTGACAGGATCATATAAAATTTATTATTTATTAGAGATATTAATTAATCGACAAATTATTGATTATTAATTTGTCGAATTTTTTAACAATTTCATAAATAATATTTAATCAATTAAAAATTAATTATATTTTATCTATATAATAGAACTTAGTTTCTTTAATTGAATAAATAACATATCTTGAATTAGCTAAAAACAAATACAATTATAACTGTATTTAAATAAGACAAAGTCTTTTAACAAATTTTCTTTAACTTTTTAGTACGATTAAAAAACCTCCAAATTTCTAAATGTAATTAAAAGATAGAAATGAGATATAATAGAACTTTGTATATGTGCAATTCAATGTGAGCTTTGTATATGCTTTTATTCAGAACTTCTAGAGGATTTATAGAACAAAATCAAAGAAATTGGAGAGGCTATAGATTTACTACGTCTAATAAAAAAGGAATTTTAACTTTATGATAAACTTAATGGAAGCTCAAGGCAATTTTAGTTTGAGAAACAACACAGAGGAACTATTAGAATGTTATACAGACACGCAAGTTATGGATTTAGGAATGAATAGAATATTTTATAAATAGTGTAACAAACAAGAAGGAAGCTATTTCATAAGCAAAAAGCAAGACAAGGCAGTAGTAAATGAAAGGAGGATGGAATGTTTTCTAGAAAGCAAGTTGCCTTTAACAAAAACCTACTATATATCAAATCATGCCGCTATCCTAATCCAGGAAATGCTCATCATTCAATCCACAAAAAATCTTTTTCAATTCAATAACCGCCTACTGGGGCAAGTTGGGTTTAGGGAAGCATTTATTAGAGGTACTCAGGTCATTATAAGAGGGAACACAATATTAACTTGTGTAAAAAAGCTAGAGGCAATTAAGACTGAGCTAAAAAAGATTAATGTTAGCAAAACTTTAAACTCACAATAGGTAGTGACAGAAGAAAATGATCAATTGGAAAGGGTTCAGGAAGCTTTATATGAGTAACTTCAGTGTAAGGAGCTAAAAGAGAGATAAAAAGAACAGGCAATGCAGAACCCCAACAATCTGGCAGAGGTCAATCTGTCCATCCTAAATCAAAGATCCAACGTGTATCAGATAAAAAGGGTGATGAGAATACATAATTCTTTCACAGATTTATACAGAAAAGGAAGATTGGCAAAATAATTACTTCACTGATGAGGGAAGATAGGAAGACTATCAGCATCAAAAAGGTGATACAGGAGGAATTTTATGGTTTTTTTTCTAATTCCTTATGATCTGGCACCAATGTCATCTCAAATGATAATAACATTAAATCCATCATAAAGGATTAACTGTCAATGTAATTGATAGACCTTCAACTTAACAAATCTAAAATGGACAGGACTATACACTCTATGGATCCTAATAAAGCTCTAGGTACCAATGGTTTCAATCCCATGTTCTTCTAAAAACCTTGGAAACACACGAAGACTATGGTGGAAGCAGTATATGAGTTCTTTAAGGAGGAAAGAATGTTGAAAAAGTCAACAAGAAATTCATAACTCTCATTCCTAAGGTAAAAGCTCTAAAATCTTAAAGTATTATCACCTTATTTAATGTAGCAACATTATTTAGAAAGTGGTAGTCAGGATACTAGCTAATAGGCTAAAAACAACACTTAATCATTTGCTTTATCCTTCTTAAGGATCTTACATCAAGGGAAGATCATTAAATGACAATATTTTTTTTATACAAGAACTTCTCAAGAACTAATCAAGGAAAAATTCTCCCACGAACTGTGCAATTAGGGTTTACCTCCAAACAACTTACGAATTTATAGATTGAAATTTTTATTAAAATTTTGCGGGCATTGAACTTCCAACTCATTTTATTTAATAGATAAAACAATATATCACTATAGTATTAAATAAAATCCTCATTCTTAGAGAACTAAAAAGATGATTAAAAGAGTCAAAGGCCTTAGACAGGGAGATCCTTTGTCTTTTTATCTTTTCATCCTAGCCATAAAGGTTTTAGTAAAACTTATTAAAGGCATTGTTAGGAGGGATCATCAATTAAAATATCACTCTAAGTGTAAAGGAATGAAAATAACAAGTTTATCACTAACAGATAACTTGATTTTATCTTTAAAAGTTGATCTAAGCTTAATTAACTCACTAATAATTAGTCACAACATTTCCCAATCCTTATATGGATTGGCCATTAACAAATAATAAAGCTAGTTGATCATCCCATCTAGTGCATATCATGTGTCTTGTTGGCTAACCCAAATCTCAAGCATCAAATCCTCTAAGTGACCTATCACCTATCTAGGTGTTCCCATTACCACTAGAAGGACAACCTATAATGACCTTAGAACACTATTAAAGGGGATAAAACCAAGGATCTCTCAATTGGAGCTCACAGATTTTATTTATATCAATTATATTGTAACTCATAAAATCTATCCTCATCAACCTACATGTATAATGGAGCTCTTATATTTGGATTACCAAAAACATTACCAAAGGAGTGGAACAGATGTTGAGGAGATTTCTTTGGAAAAGAAATATATAGTTGAAATTTAGTGCTAAAGTTAGGTGGTTTGCAAGATATGCAAGGATCAAAAAGAAGGGGGATTTATTAACCTACTTATAAGAACTTTAAACCAAACTCTCATATTAAAAAGAGTACAGAGGATTCTAAAGTATAAGGAGTCATTATGGTTGTATTGGATACACTCTTACCTCTAACTAATGATGCCTAGTCCTAAGTTCTCATAAACCTTGACTTAATTACTTAAACTTAAACATAAGTTTGGAGGTGAATTTAATAATTAGGTGGGGAATGGGAGATAAACAATATTTTAGCATGATAATTGCTATAGTTTGGGATCCTTAAAGGAGGTCCATGATCTCAAATATCTAAAAGATGTGTTTCCAATAGGTACAAAAGTGCATAAGGCTATCTAGTTCCTATATCAATGAGCTGTTAAATAAATCTATTCTAACTCAACTAGACCTAGATATAGATGATGAAAATAATCCTGTAAACATTTACTTTAGAAAAATATAAGATAAGGTAATATAGAGAAAATTAGTGTGGTTTAAGGAAGCATGTCTTAGAGCATCCATGGTGATGTGGTCACCACTAAAAGGAAGGCTCAATATATTGTCCCAACTCAGGAAATCCCTATAGGTTGTAAAGATAAGCGTATTTGCGTAATCAAGATGAGGAAACTATTAAACACCTATTATTCACATGTAACTACTCATAAAAAATTTAGGTAATCATCAAAGACTTATGCAAGCCCCAAATCCCTTACACAATATGGAATGGCGTGGTAATATGCCATGTAACTCATGAGTAAGGTGGTGCAATAATCTTTAGATTTGCAAGAAACCTTGTTTTCCCTATTTGAACAATATATTATTTAGTTTTTCAATACAGTTATATATGATATTTTAAATGAAATATATCTTTTTAATTTATTAAAATTATTAACCTAGCTTATTAACTTATCTAGAGATCATAGTTAATTTGAACACCCTATAAGCATAATATTTAAATTTCTCATTTTAAAGAGAAATATAGCATGAAAGGTAGTTCGCTCTCTTTTAGTGATTTTTAGAGAGAGAAGTTAATGCTTCTCTCTTTAAGTCCTATATGAACTATGATCGCAAGTTTCCTATATGATAAGTTTTACTATTTTAACCTCGATAATACTACAAACACATGGGTCGTTCGCGTAGTACCTAAGATATTGATCGCACAAGCGGGGTTAATCTAGTCCTAAATTTAAGGTCGAAACTAAATCGTAGTGATCTAAAATAAAGAGCCAATGCAGAAAATTGATCAATCAATTATGAGAATACAATTTTAGAAATATAAAAAAAATAGCAAATCACATGACCAAATCACGAATTAACCTAGGAACTACCAATTGAGAGAACGGGGGTTTTAGTCTGAAATTAATGAAAACTTAATTGATTATGAAATTATCAAGTTAACAGGTCTAGACGATCCTATGGTGGATTACTCTCTCTCCAGATATATTCTTTAAACTCTAATTGATAATCCCTAATTTAAATTATAGAATTGTGATCTCTCGACTCATAGTTCCCAAAACCTAAATTAGTTCTAAAGTTGTCTAATAACCTACTGGAAACATATGCTTGATCTCTTGTTACACGATTTCACCAGTTTGATTCAATTATTATCTATCAAATTTCCTAACTCTCGTTAGCCCAATTTGATGATATTCACTCGGCTCACCCTTTCAGTTTATTTCCGAATTATTAAGAATAGATATTGAATCATAAATAACTCAAATAAAAAAACAATAAAGTAGATTTCATTAATCTCAAGAATCAAAATCCTAAAGGTGAGTTTAGACAAAAATCGACATTCAACAAAACTTATTCTTAACAATTATCTCAATTTCATACATTAATAAATTGGAAAATACAGTCGGAACAGATCAATGGAGGCAGCAACTGCGGGAAACTACCTGTTTTGGGAAATACTTCGCGTCAAGCTTCGTCTCCTTGTCTCTCTTCCTTCTTCTCCTTCCTCAAATAACTCAATATCTCTTTAGGGTTTGAAGTTTGGCTGATGTGAAAGCTCTGTAAAGACTACTTCATTTGTCTCTTAATGTTGTATTTATACTTTGGAAGCCCTAAGGTTAATTCAAGGTCAAATGGTCTGAAAAATCTCACGAAATTCAAGTCTCTGTATCAGCCCATCGTAGGCCACGATCGTGGCAAGCCTGACCCTTTCTATCATGATCGTGTCCCAAAGTACACGATCGTGATTTGGGTCTTGTCAACTCGTCTCTTTTTGTCACGATCATGACCTGTTGCACCACGATCATGAAACTTCTCTGTTCTTCGCCGTTTACCTTAAAACACTGACAAACACATCTAAGTACCTCAAAAACATAACATTTAAGCTCAAAGACTCATACTAACTCATAAAAAAATTAAACACATAAATTAACACAATTGAAATCTAAATACACACTAAACACTCAAATTAACACTAAATACCTAAGAAATTGAATCCTAAAATATCATGCAAATCACAACTATCAAACTATGTAGCCACTAATCTTTCTAGTGTCTGAGATTGTTTGAGCTTGTTTTCCTGTTGTAAACTTTTTTTATGTTTTTAAAATTTTTTGTGTCTTTTCCTCTTAAACCCTTACTTATTTCTGACTAAGTCCCTACTTTATTCTTCTTCTAATAGTTCTCCGACATTTGGTTTTTGTTTTGTTACTTGGTCTATCTCCCTTTCCTTCATTGGTCTTACAATAATTTTCACTTAAGCTCTTAGATCTATTGTAATCCCCTAGTTGAAGTCTTAAAAGAAGCTACCTCCAAATGGGACTTGATCCTTTTTATCTTCTTATTAGATAAATGTCTAGCTTTCTTATCTTGAATTCATATGAATAATATCATCGAAAGAAACTTGGACTAAGATAAGTCTTGGTAAATGAAGAGAACCACTTTCTTTTCAAGTTGAATCAATTGCTTAAGCTTAAAATATCTTATAATATAAGCCTTTGGCACTTTAAAAACAAATCGTTATTCCTTCAAAAGTAGAATCCTAAAATTAAAACTCAACATCTTAAGGAAAAATAAGATATAACTTGTATTAATATCTATAAATGTTTTGGAATGTTAGATTACAAAAGGATCAAGTCACCTGGCAAGCTATACAAGAAAACCTATATGTTTTGATGGAGCCATTGTTGAGATTAAAAAGTTTATTTATGTAAGAGTTTGTGTCCTAGCTTAAATCTAATAAGACTTGCTAGAAGCTATACCTATTTTGGGATGAGAAGAAGAAGCTCCTTAATGATAATTTCTTTGCATCTTATTTATGGAGATAAGACCTTACTAATAAAAGAAAATGATGGATCCATACAAGTAAGAAATTCAAGTATATGGAATATTATTAGTTGATGCAATTTGAATCAGTAATGGTTAGTAATGGGAATAATTGTAAGATTAATGTTGAGAAGAGAAATCACTCTATGAATATGGATAAGGGAATAAGAACAAAGAAAAATAAGATAACACCCTAGTTAAAAGAAGAATACAATTCCCCAAACTATTTGTACAAATGGTGGAACTAATGTCATTATTTTCTTAAAGAAAGGAATAGAGGAAAAGAATTTAACATCTTGACCCAATGTCTTAAACAATTCTTATACTCTAAGTAATACTATTTCTATTTATTATTCTCATAATCTTTCTTTATATGATTGTTACTCTTCAATCATAGAGAAGATTAATTACCCCCCCCAGTCTTTAACATGAGAAGGAGTACCAAGGACTAGGTATAGGAAATGATTATAAAATTTCTACTAAGAGAAAATCTAATAGGAAAAAAGAGGGATAATAAAATAAATGTCTTCCCCACTTGATGCCTATTCTTTCTTGGAATGTAAGAGGGCTTAGTAGCCCAAAAAAAAAACAAGCTTTTAATAATTAATTGTTTGATCTCAAAGTTTAGCTGATTATTCTTATGGAAATTAAGCTAAAGGAGAATAATTATGAAAGTTTAAGTTTTTTTAAAAAAACTATCCTATTATTGCTGACCATCAATCAAACTATAATGGTTGATTTATGATTTTTTTCTTGATAGAATTATGGTGATTCAGATTATCCTAGTTTACTAGTTCATATCATAGTTAACTAGTTCACATCATAGTTGACTATTTCATTTATGTTTTAGGACGAATGTTATAAGAGAATACCTCTTTCTCAATCACTTTTGTTTACAACTTTAACCTGAACTGTCAACGATTCTTTTTTATTAATGAAGCTTAAAGAAATTAGTTCCACAGTTAACTCTCCCTAGATTATCTTTGGAGACTTCAATAGTATCTTTCATCCCTCAGAAGCTAAAGGGAATTCTCATCTCAAGAATTACATAAATCAAATTTGTGATTGTGTTAATCAAATCTAGATGTCTAACTTAAATATGGATGGAAACTTCTATACTTAGAGCAATAAATAGAAGGAAGGATGGTTATTAAGAAAAAAAATGATGAATAGAACCTTATTTATTATATAATAGCTAATTTTTTCCTTAATAGTCAAGACTCAATTAATAACCCTCAATTCTCTAACCTTAATCTTATTATGGTTTAGTTGCTTTTCCCTAACCACAAGAGGAAAAGTTATTTCAGACTTAATAACTACTTGAATGAATTTGAGGGATTTAAAGAAGCAGTCATCAAGGGGCTAATTTACAATTTTCATAAGCACAAATTGTATACCTATAATAGGAGAGTTGCAAAGGTTATTGAGGAGCTTAAGTTTCTGAATTAAAGGAAGTTTTGTAACACTTATTAGGAAACCTTAGAGACTAAGGAGAAGTAAATTAAAAAATAAACCAATCTCTACCTCTCTACATCAGATGTAGATAAATAGGAAAAGAAAAAATTAACTCTCCCCAATTACAATCAAGTTATAAAAGTTAATTTCTCCCTCTTAAAGTAAAAATTAGTAATTCATTCGCTTAAATAAGGAGATATGAACAATAACTTCTTCTTTAAATTAGTTCTTTCTAAAAGGAATAATAATTGAATTGCCTCTTTCAAGAAGGATAAATTCATCTTAATTGACTTTCATTATGGTCTTCTTCTAGAGGTTTTCTCTCACATCACTCAAACACTTAGGACTTATACTATTAGCTCTTTATATGTATATCTCCTTTTACCTTTCACTCATAAGTAAACATTAGATCAACAAAAAGTGTTTTTCCTTAAATCTTTTAATTCTTTGATAAGGAAAAAGCCCTGCTTAATCTAAAAATAAATAAATCCATTGGATATAATGTAATAGTCAGTTTTCAAAACTTACTGAGGGTTAGAATTTTAGACTTTTTAGTCATATCATTTTAG
Source organism: Erythroxylum alaternifolium (assembly GCA_027478495.1). Taxonomy (NCBI): domain Eukaryota; kingdom Viridiplantae; phylum Streptophyta; class Magnoliopsida; order Malpighiales; family Erythroxylaceae; genus Erythroxylum; species Erythroxylum alaternifolium. Next base: position 1,282,197 of record JANIIA010000010.1, on the reverse strand, counting down.
AATTAATGAGGTGTATTTCATTCCTATGCATAACATGAGCATATACCCAAATGAATATTGATTTGGAAAACATTGCAAAGATAGTATATGCACTCAATTGACATATTCCGAGATATGAAAGGTTTAAAATGATGATTTGATTGTAAATTGCTTATGTCTTGAAATTTGGTTTGAAGAATTATAATTAGTAATTTGGAGTTAATTGTTACAATTTTGATCTAGCTTCTCAAGTGATCTAATATAATTCTAGTACTGTTATTTTAGGGACAAGAATGGCTTAAAGGTTTAGTCAGCTGATACCTGTGAAGTCTAAATAGATGTAATTTGTATTAGGATTCCATTTTATAAAGCACATTGTCTCTAGTGTGTAACTTTTGTACTATATGATGCACTAGGGTTGAGTTTAAAATTGTTGTGTATGATCTACTTGAATTTGGAATGTTAATGACATATATGACTTATTATGATTGTGAAGGGAATAAGTATTTGGAGATGCTTAAGTTATATTGATGCCTCAAACTGCATTTATGTGATTGTTCTAATGTACTATTTATGTAGAGTATATTCTTAACTATTCATGGATATATTCAGGCATATGCGCTATAGGTATGTTATGTTATAATTTTGGTATCAGAGCACAGTTTGACATCTTTAGGGATACATATATAAGGATTTAAACAAGACATATAGTAAGAGACTCATATAGTGATCACAATTATTGTCTATTATAGGTTATCTGCTATAGGAGATTGAGTTATAGAATCAGCTCACTTTGTGTTTATATGAGCCAATAGAGAGTCCCTAATATCTCAATATGAACAAATGCCTTAGAGAATTCCTAAAAGGAGAGAAAGGAGGTATGACAAATTTAGAAAGCAGGGGGTTGTAGACTTCTATAGAAGTACAGACCTTGCTAAGGCAGAAGGTTAGCTAGAAAGAACGAAAAGGGTGTTTAATCAGATGGACTACGAGTCCGATGAAAGGTTCGACTATACAGTCTCGTTACTACAAGATCTGACTTATCAGTGGTGGAAGATTGTTCCAAGTAGTTTTGCCCGGCCTTATAAACTGACGTGGGAAGACTTTCTGAAGGTCTTTAAGGAGAATTATATGCCAAATATCTATTTGGATAGGAAGATGAAAGAGTTTCTTGATTTGAAACATGGAAATCTCACTGTAGCCAAGTATGAGGTGTGATATAATGAATTACTAGGATATGCTATTGCTTTGATTTTGACTAAGGAAGATAAATTTAGGAAGTCTGAGGATGGATTGAATATCAACATCAGAACAAGGTTGGCTATTACCAATTTGAATAGTTTTACTAAGCTGAGAGCTGCTTCGATTTGGATTAAGAAGTTATTAAAAGATGAACAAGAAGAGTACAAACAGGAGTTTAGAATTAAAAGGTATGGTGAGTTTCAAGCTAACTTATGGTAGAAGATTTAGTAAATGCCAGAATAAATCATCGCGATTATAGACTAGATCAAGGCAGTCGGTGTTTAGACCGAGAGGCGGTTTTGTTCATGTTGGTAGTGGTAGAGGTCAGGCATCTGGAGGATAGACATATGGAGGGAAAATACAATAGATGCCTAGTTATAAGTATTGTGGAAAGAAACATGGTGGAGAATTTTGGAAGATATTGGGAGCTTACTTACATTGTGGCTCTTTTGAGCATCAGATTAGAGACTATCTCACAACTTTAGGAGCACAATTTAGAGTAAGAAGAGGATCTGTGACTGGAATGGTTGTCTAGCAGAGCAGAGTCAGTGGAGCAGGACAGAGAGGCAAAGGTAGGGGTAAAACAAGTTCAAAAGGTCCTAGTGTTAGGACTAAGGTGTGGAGTAACCAACTATAGTCCCAGCCTAAAATCTTTGCTATTATGAGATAGGAGGCGTAGAATTCTCCAAACATTATTGTAGGTGTGTTATATATCTTTAATGTTGAGTTATTTGCATTGTTAGATCCAGGATCTATGCATTCATTTATCACACTACATCTGGCATCTAAACTACATTATGAGAGAGAGATGTTGAAATGTGGCTTAGAGGTGAGTACACCGGTAGGTAGTACTATATGATTAGAGAAATGTGTAAATGGTGTATGATTTACGTTGATTAGGAGGAGTTGAAAGCTGATTTGATAGTATTGCAGTTGAAAGAAATAGACCTCATTTTAGGTATGTATTGGCTTACTGCTTATAGGGCTGTGATGAATTGTTATACTAAAGAAGTTATTCTTGAATCTCCTAATAAACCAAGGGTTATATTTCGAGGTGTTAGTCAAACAGTGCTAGCCAGATTGATTTCATCAATGAGTGCCTTTAGGCTGATTCGAAGTAGATGTGAGGCTTATTTAGCCTATGTGATTGATACCCGAATTGAGCATACAGTACAGGATATTCCTATTATTAAGGATTTCCTAAATGTATTTCCTACTGAATTACCAGGATTACCACCAGATAGGGAAACATAGTTCACTATTGACTTAGTTCAATTTACTACTTCTATATTTATTCCTCATTATAGGATAACACATGTAGAACTTAAGGAACTTAAGACTCAGTTGCAGGAGTTGTTGGATAAAGGTTTTATCAGAACTAGTTTATCACCTTAGGGAGCTCTAGTTTTGTTTGCGAAGAAGAATGATGGAACCTTGAGATTGTTACTTGATTAATTGGTTAAGAGTTTGATAAGTTTCAGTTGTTAATTGATATCATTACTTAAGGAATGGATTGTTTTGAGATCAATATATTTAAATATAGAAATTATGAGTTATTAAGGGAATAAAAGGTGTTCTTATAAATGCAAATATGATCGAAAGGATATGAGTAAGGTGTATTAGATGTGAATGAATGAGAATTGGGAAATTGTTTGAATGTATATTGCTATAAAAGGTTGATGAATGTATGATCGATGAATTTAGAGTAATCAAACTTGCTCAAGGTATAAACATGAATGCAAAGTGGTAATATACAAGCTATAATAATTGAACAGAAAGGTCAATTGAGTATGCATTCAACATGACACATATATGTGCATGATTGTATATTCGTATGATTGAACAAATTAGTGATTATGAACTTTGTGTGTATTGCTTGACTATAGACGCACAAATTGATCACCAACATCCAGACATTGGTAAACCATAAAGGCAATAGTTATTCTGGAGCTTACTGTGAGTTGACCTAGATGTTTGTTGAATTGAATGTGTAATGTGGAATTTGTGAACAATTGAATGATGAATGCTAGACTTAGATCCGAAGAATTTGATATATGATATCAGCATATTGAATGAAAAGTACTGAAAGCATGATATGTAACATCCCAGTACGCATGTTGAGGCTAGAATGGTAATTATGAGAGATTAGTATGAAATTAGAAAAAATGCATTTCATGCTGATGCATTATATGATATGCTCATATTCATGAATATTGAATTTTTGCACATGAAAATAAGTGTCCATGCATTCATAGACATTCCAGGTATAATTGATTTATAATTGGATTGTGAATCAGATTTTGTGGAGAATTGTGGTTTTTATATGTTGAAAAATTGATTTGGAGAGTGTATTTAGTAATTTAGAATTTTTGGAGAATTTTAGAAAATTTTCTAAAAATTTGGACTAGAAAAATGCCAAGTGGCAAGACAATAGACAAATAGCAGTAGAATTAAGAGTCAAATGGAAGTGAAAATTTTTATTTATGACTTTGGGATTTAATGACATATGTCATTGAAAATTGGAGACAATTGGAGTAGAAATTAG
>JANIIA010000010.1:1251515-1269777 GCA_027478495.1 Erythroxylum alaternifolium | reverse complement strand
TGCATGTACAATAAATTTTTATGCGCAAAACTCACTATTCACAAATGCATGAGCATGAGATGTGTTGATTTACCCCATTTGGACCCGTTTCTCTGGTCCGACCCGTTCTCTGAAAACGGGATGTTACATTCTTCATATCTTGACCCAATATTAGACACGACCTGAAGACAATTACGTTGAAGACAATAATTGGAAAGGAAGAGCAATTTTATTTAGATCATCTCTTCAATTGTAAGAGTGTAAAATGTTGTGCACATAAAAGATCAAATTGAGAACACAATACAAAAATATGTCAACCTAATAACTAATTAATTGCATATTTGCTTTAACTAGTATATTCTGTTTAATATGCTTCTTTTGGGGACTCGAAAATATGGGGTAGTTCATTTCTTTAAAATTTAGGGTTTTTTTGTTTCTGTTTCTGTTTTGACTTTATGTTTCTGTTTTCAAATTTAATAAAAATAATCTATTTGTTTAGGTTTTTAGTTTTAGTTCCTTCCTATTTTCAAAATTATGAAAGCAACAAATTTTGATTCTTGTTTTCTTTTTTTTTATAATCTGGTTTAGTATCAATTAAATATATATTATTCAATTATTTGATATACTAATTATTAATAAGAATTATGAATAATTTAATTCAATATTATATATAATTAATTTAAATTAATTATTGATAAAAATTATGAATTATTTTATTTTATTTTATAATTAAATTTATTATATTATATAAGAGATTAAAATAAATTTAATTAATTAAAAACAATTTATCTTTAACTTTCATCTAATATATAAGTATCATCAATAATAAAATATAACTGCATTGATATTAATAATCAAACAAATTTTTTGATTTAAAAAATAAAAAGTAGAAACTAAAAACTAAAAACTAAAATAGAAAAACAAAAGTGGAACATCTACATTAATATCTTTTAAAAAGAAAATCATTGCTAATTCGTAATACATTAATGATTCAGAACTATCTAGCATTCAACGTCGTAATTGAACATAATCTGCACAAAATTTTCTACACACTAATAGCACGTAATATCATTGTCATAATTAGTTTTGGAAACTATCTCATTCAATTAAATGGTCAAATCTAGGTTTACGTGATTGCTTCCAAAAGAGTTGAATTCCGAAATGTCCAGAATCGGATGATTTGGTATTGAGTTGAATGGGAAACCTTGATTAGGCAGTAAATCTCGTTCTTCTGTAGCCTCTATTATTGAGGATAATGAAGGTATGAAGGATAGTGAGAGTTGACAAATCTCAGTTAGCTCGCGATCATGCTCTTCTTCATTGGAAATTCTAGGCACGAAGTTTTCTCCTGAATTCTGCAAAAAGAAGTAAAATTTTATTAAAAACAAAGTGAACTACTACGAATATTGATGTCGATCATAACAAAGAAACGTACCAAATGACGAATAACGATTCTAAACTTACATTACTATTGAGCTATCTTAGGTAAAGGCCAAGCATTAACTCGTTAAGACTGAGCTTCAACAAGTTCACTCGGTAGGATAGTGACCAGAAAAAGATTAGGAGGTAGAAATAAAACGGGAGAGGGGTTTTACCTCGGTATCCTGCCCAGCACATTGTTTATTTGCAAGAGGTTGGATGCCCTCTTCAGATGAAACTTTAGATTTGGAGGCACATCTCTCTGTTCTTGTTTGTTTAAGTTCTTCCATAAGCAGCCTGAACAAAAAAAACAAAGAACGTATGGGCGATAGGGTAAACCTTCTTCCAAAATTTTAATAAAAAAGGTCTTAAAACAACATTTGCTTAGTTATTTTAATTACTCCTTCATACTAATAAACAATTTATGATATATATGGAGTAATTTAAATAATATTAATCATAATAATTATTAAAATGATGACTCTTTAATTCTTTTCTTTTAAACATTCTCCTAATTTTTAGGATTAAATTCAGTATTCAAAGAGATAATATTTATTTAAAACAAACTTCATGTTGATGACTATATATATATATATATATATATCATTTAATAATGGATATTCAAGAAGCTCAATAAATTTTATATATCTATACATATAACACAAGTGCATATGGAATGTTCGACAATACTATAAATTGTAAGATATAAAGAACCATATGATGCAAAACACATGTACTTTAGAAAATTTTATAGTTTCAATTTTTAAACACACAGAACTGTATAGCTAGCCAATAAAAAAAAAGTTAATTATGCGGGGAGTGAAGACATTTTGCTGCAATTCTCTATGGTAGCTGAGAGAGAGAGAGAGAGAGAGAGAGAGAGCTGAACTAAAAGGCTATAGCTTAGTTGTTAACAACAAGCAAATGTTAGGTTCAACCCGACCTAATGACTTCAATGAGAACCTAAATTATATTAAATTGGGCATAAGATACCAAGTGAATTCTATTGGTCTTTCAAAATAACAACAACAACAATCCTAAGTATGAATCTCAGTCATATGCAGGATCTAGAAAGGCTTAGTAGTACGCAGCCTTGTTCCTAACTAGTAGAGAGGTTGTTTTCAATCTTTCAAAATAACAATTGACATTAAATACACAGTTATGTAACCATATCCTTACATCGTATATCCCAAGCAGAAATAAAAATAAAAGGAAATTAGAAAATGAAGGCGTGAATTTATAATGTTTGTTTGGCATTGCTTTTGAAATAATTTTTTAGGCTTCAAACATAGGTTTGCCAAAGAAACACTTTGTTAAGTTGTTTGATTTATTTTTCAAAAAATAAAAGCATCCCCCTATATCCATGTTGACAAGGTATTCTTACATACTTTTTCAATTATAATTTCAGAATTTTTTTAGAACTAAATTAGAATAAACTTCCATGCTTCTTTGATGTTATTTATATGTATAAATTCTAATTTCTCATTTATAGAGTTTCTTATTTATTATACATTTATTGATAAGTTTTGAATATAAGGTGCAATGAAGCCTGCAATTACGATTGTCACACTATTGTAATTGTATAGTTAGTTGTGCTATAATGAATTATTATAATTATGCTTATCTTATTGTATGATTGTAATTAATTGGTACTAAGATCTTAATAATCTTATTATTTATGTGTCGCCGAAACATCTTAAAGATTTATGTGCTTGGTTATGGTAATAGAAACTCTAAAAATAAATTAATTAAGACATTTATATACCTTTTGGAGGAACAGATTGGCATTCGTGCTTTCCTTGTGTGCAAATGTCGATTGCACACAGGGCCATCAATGCTGTTGTGATCCTTTGTGTTCCTGTACATCTGAATAAGAAATGGATATGTGGGTATTAAGTTTAATATAACATTATGTAGTAATCATATAATTAATAATGACCAAGTTTCTTGGGACCAATAACTATTCCCACACCTTATTCATGTTAAGTACAAATCTTATAAAGATTTTTCTTTGTCTAAATTGCAACAAAAAGTTTAAAATGCTTTTTGCCAATCCAGCTAGAAGGAAGATAGCTTAATATAGCTTCAGTCTTATTTTCTTGATTAGATAGCATCTATTTTCTTAGTTTTAGAAAACTTATGTTAGAAGACATACACTCTTAATTATTTGGTTTTAGGCTTGATATAACAGAAAGAATGATAAGCAGATATGTCAAGAGGTGTTTAAGCCTAACAGAAGATGTAGATATGTCAAGAGTTGTTTAAGTATGAGAGAAGATTCATCATTTTACTTGTATCTATTGATAGACCACAACAATTAAACTATATGAAGAATTTATAAATTAAATATAAAGTCTTAAAATTTCTCAATTTTTTTAAACATCCTTTCTTAAGATTATCATTATGAAATAAGCTTCCCCCTGATTGGTTTTTTGACTCCTTGGTGTAGACCTTAAGTGATTTACTTTAAGAAGTTTTTCGCCTCAATGGAAGGCTATTCTTCGGCATTACAATCCACAAAGGAGGTTAGTGGAACATCCTCTTCAAATTTGTCTTTAGAGGAGTTTCCAAAACTCACCCGAGATATAAATGGTGTAAAACTTGGAGAAGCCTCCAGCTTAAACGAGTCTAGCTGAGAATGTCAATAATGCAATTCCCTTTGACGTTTCAAAAGTACCAAAACAATCTGTTAGAGGATGGAAGAATAGATTGAATATCCTGCATTACGAGGGCAAGCTAAAACATCTTTAGGATGTGATGATAGATAGTGTAGTTACTCCTCCTGTAAAGCTTCTTAAAGCTAGAGCTACTGTTTGGTCCATAGCCCTAGTTGGTTTCTTCTGGAGCAAAAAGATTGCATTCCCAGTGGTTCATGCTTGAGCAATAACAAGATGGAGCAAGAAAGGGCTAGAAAGAAAGGGTTAGAAAAAACAATGTTGATGGAAGATGGATATTTTATTGTCAAATTCAACTCTTAATCTTGTTTAAATGAGATACTAGAGTAAATTCCTTGGCATATAGGTGGTCAACCCAAATTCATCTAGTAACGGAAGGTAGGTACTGAATATGACAGAGGTAACATAGATACCTTTCCTATTTGATTAATTTTCACAACGTCTCCTTAGAATTCTAGACAATTGAACGACTAAGCTCCCTTTCTAGCTCCCCTAAGAAGCCAATATGTATGGACTCTCAAATAACTAATATTGAGAGGATTTGTTTTGCAAAAATATGTGTTGAAGTTAAGAAACATCCACAATTACTATAGAGCATTCCAGTTATGAAATTGGGAGAATAAGGAGAAATGGTGAGGAAATCAATTCCCATCACTTATCCATGAAAGCCTAACAATGTTAACAGAAAATGGAAAGCCACCGGAAAGGCTTTTAAGACAGGAGGGCATGAAAAACTCATAGGACTAGACACCCCAGAAAATCTCAAAAACTCTAGCAAGGAGGGCACTGAAGAGACAAAAACATAAGCAATTAAAGTAATTAAAGAAATGGAGGAGAATCAAATTGTTACTAACATGATTAATTCATAGCTGGAGCCTGAAACCAATTTAGGGACATCTTCCATACTTGTGGAGAATTAATTGGATTAGGAAGAAGTCAAGGATCTTGCCACTAATTCTAGGTGAAAATTATCTAAAAGAAAAGGAAAAAAAAAGCTAAGAGGGGACCAACTCCCTGATGACAATCCTTGTGGCTAAATGATCCTCTAAAAAGTTTAATTGTGAAGGAAGTCATTTTTGACAAGAAACCTTGTATAGTGGGGCTCCTTGAAACTAAAATAAAGCTACCTCGAATGTAGTATAGCCTCAAGTTTTTGGGAGTATAATGGAAAATCCTTTGAAACCATCTTTTTCATTACAATCGGATGATTATTTGATTTTATAAAAGGTAGATGTCTAAGTAACATATAAAAATGACCAATTTATGCATTTGAAATGTCAAATTGTTGGTCTATGTTCTAAATTTGATTTAACAATGATCAATGATCTATGTTTCTAATTTATCATTCCAAAGAGAAAATTTATGAGAAGACATCAAATCTATTTAAATTGGAATAACAAATCCTTAGTTACTAGCAGGATATTTTAATTGCATCCTATCTTCTCAGGAGGAAGAAGGAGGAAGAAGGTATAACCTAGGAAATTATAGAGAACTCATTAATTTGGACCAAATGGTTAACTTGGTGGATCTTAGCTCACAGGTAGATTAGTCAAGTAGAACAACAAGCAGTAAGGAGACTTGTTTATCATAAAAAAGCTCAAACTTGTCAAACTAGCTCTCAAGAGTTTTGTTAGAGATCAAATTAAAGGTGTTATTGAAACCAAGAACAAATTGAGAAGGCTCAATAGGATTGCTACAAGCATAATAATGCCAAGAGAGCAGTTGAAACTCAAAGGCTAAAGGAGCATCAATAAGCTCTAAATTTACACATTTCAATTTTAAAGAAAAATCAAAGATTAACTAGTTAAGAGAGGAAGATGCCAACACCAAATTTTTTCATCATTCCTTCTTAGTAGAAAGAAACAGGAACAAAATTATAGAGCTATAAGATAACACGGGGAAAACATTCTCTAATCAGAGTAACATGTAATAACTAGCCAAGAATTTCTTTATCAATATGATGAGGACTAATGAATCCATTCCTACAAATTTTAATTTAAAGAGATTCTTTAACAACACCATCATTCAATATTCGAAGGGCCTTTTGGTGACCACTTTCACACATTAAGAAGTCAAAATAGTTTTATTCAGTTTACATCCTTCCAAAGCCCCAAAACCTGATGGGTTCTCTGTTTGTTTCTTTTAGAAAACCTAAGATATCATTAACAATCTCTTCATTAAAGTAGTTCTAGAATTTTTTACTGCCTTTAATATGGTAAAATAAATGATTTACAGCTACATTTTCCTCATTCCTAAGAAATAAAATTCTTTTTCCATGATGGATTATAGAACTTTCTCAATTTTCAACATACTTTACAAAGTAATAGTCAAGTTATTAGCCAACAGATTGAATATAACACCGAAGGAAGCTATAAATCTAGCTCAAGGATCTTTCATCACTAGGAGATCTATTGGAGATAATATCCTTCTAATATAAGAGTTAATAAAGGATTTCAATTCATGAAGAGCCATTAGAAGTTGTTTATTCAAAGTTGATTTCTACAAAGCTTTTGATACCATTAGATGGAAGTTTATTCAATCTTGTCTAGTAGCTCTTAGATTTCCAAATTAGTTTGTTAAGTGGATTATGGAATGTATCATAACTTTATCCTTCAGTATTCTAGTTAATGAAGCTCCTACTCAATCTTTCAGGAACACTAGGAGAATTAGGCAAAGGGATCCCCTATCCCTTTTCCTATTCACTCCAACGATAGAAGGGTGGTTTTTCGAAATGCTTAGTAAGCTTATTACTTGCAACGGTAGATGCCAATTTCACCATAAATTCAGAGAGCTCAGGATCACTCGATTTTTATTGATGACCTAATGCTTTTGAGTGGGGTCGATATTCAATCCACAAAAATCCAATTAAACATTTTGAATCTTTTTATAGATTGATCAAGATTGAAAGTCAATGCTAATAAGAGGAACAAGTTTATCTCTTTTGATGTAAGCGACCAAGCTATTTTGAGTAGAAGTTTAGGCTTTGTAATTCATAGTCCTCCCTTTAAATACCTTACCATCCCTATTACTTCTACTAAACAAAAATTGTTTTATTACATTCCTCTCATTGAAAAGTACAAAGCCATAATCAATGCATGGCAGAACAAGTTTTTATCCCTTATAGCCAAGCTTACTCTAATCAATTCAGTCCTTAACAACCTGCATGTTCATTACAGTGCACAATCTCTACTGCAAAAGAGAGTCATCAAGGAGATTGACATAGTTTGGAAAATTAGAAAATTTAAATGGTGTAAAATTTAAATGGGAGGAAATAACTACTCCTAAGAGGAAGAGGGCTTGAGGATTATTCCTATATCTTTTATGAAAAAGTCCTATTGAATCAAACGATTTGGAGAATACATATTAACAAAGGAGCTCTATGGATCAAATGGATTGATGAATTTACCATAAAAATCAAAACTTCTTGTAGGTGATAAGCAATAGGGAACATTTTTAGAACTCTATCCATATGTTGACCTTGAGGAGCTTATTATATCCCTGTATTAAGCATAAATTGGGAAATAGGGAAAACATATATTTATGGTATGACAACCAAACTGATCTAGGTCCTCTTATATTAAGAAATGAAATCGTTCATTTGAGAAACAAAATCCCTACTAATGCTAAAATCTCTTCACTCATCCAGTAGGGAGAATGGTTTGGAAATTTAAGAGGATTCTCCTCTTTGGCAACTAATTTACCTTAACTCCATCATCTGCATAGAGAGGAAAACAAGCTTGGACTCTAAATTCCAAGGGATCTTTACAATTGAATCTTGCTATAAAATCAGTAGAACAAACCTGGGAGATGTACCTTGGTATGAATTACTTTAGAAACACTCCTTGAACCCCAAAGCTTCCTTAATCACTTTTCTTGTGATAAAGAATATAATCAAAACAAAAAACAGATGGTTTGGTATATATGACCCCATGTGTATGCTATCCCAAAAAGTTGAAGAGGATAGGAAACATATCTTTTTCCTCTGTAGGTATTCCTAAATCATTTAGAGTAGGGTGCTGCATATGCTAGTGGAGCACTTCCAAACTTACAAATTGAATGGACTCTTGGATAGGTCACTAAGAAAGCTAAAAAACTCAAGCAGTATGCAGAGCTCTTCAAAACTGCTTTCACCATAACCATTTACTCAATTTGGAGAGAAAGAAACAACAAATTGTACAAAAGAGCCAACATTGGGAAGCATCAACTAGTTGGTAACACCCTAAGTTGGATTAGAGAGATCATGACAACAAAAAATGTACAAAACAAACTCACTCCTGACATGAAATGTAGATAGAATCTATAAGTTTGGGTTGCTTGTAACTTCTCAATTGTTTGTATTCAAATGAACAAGCTGTAACTAGGATCTCATTGTAATGTTGTAATATCTTGTGCTAGTATGAATAAAATTTCATTCACTTTTCAAAAAAAACATATAAAAAGTGTATATTTGTAGAAAAATATGCATTTGCAAAAAGTTTAGTAATTGAAACAAATTTTTGTATTTTTGTATTTTCTTCATTCTTCATTTTTCTTTTTTTCATGTACTTAAAAAAAACATCTTTTTTTTCTACCTCTTTCTTTCTGCTATTTCTTAAGTTACATTATAAATTGCGTGGCCTTTTTTAAGCTTTAATAATTCGAGAAATTTTAGCTTATAATTGAACACTTGATCTATAAATTTTTCCTCATTCCTTGCAGCACAATAATTAGTAAGTGATCCCTTTATTCCCTTTTGTTTGTCTTGTAGTTCTTGCCTATTTCAGATTATTGTTTGGCAACTTGAACTATCTACTACTTTTTTAAGAGATTAGAACTTAAATTTTTATTTATCAAAAAGTTCTTAAGATAAAGAAGAATAAATATGTATTTCTAAATAATTCAGGATGAAAATTAAAGAAAAGTTTGAAGGTAAATAAGTACCTGAAGATGGCTTTTGATGTGAGAAATATTAAGCCCATTAACACTCATCATCTGCAGAATTCTCTTAGGTGTTGCCTCTGCAAATTAAAACCATAACCATGTCACTGTATCTTACTTATTATTTGTCATCTTTTACCAGTTCTTTCTTGGTTTTATTTTGGGTTTATATGTGCACATATATAACCTAAAGTTTTCAAAAACTTAACCAAGTAAGCTCGATATTGAATCTCGGAAGATCATTACTTCTACTTAGTTAACGTGTCTAGTTTTGGAAAAGGTCAGACTTGATATCACTAAAGCGTTAGGAGAAACGATCATCAAGAGTACTTACTGTATTTACCACCAAGGCTTTCAATGGCATCAACAAAATGTTCATGAAGCTCAGGAGTCCAACGAAAGCGCGGAACTTCAGATTTTCTGTATTGCCTCACGCCTCTTCTGGGAAAAGATTTCATGGCTCGTGTTGGTGTTTCGTGATGACTATGAAAACAATGATCAGAAGCCTCAAGGTCATCAGGATATAAGGATATGAAGCGAAATTAAAGTCCACGCCTTGGAAGAGAACCGTAAATGTTTGCAGTCTATGACCAAAGACTTTTAAGCAAATATGTGATGTCTTGTTCGTGGTTGCTAACTCAAAGTTCAAACTTGCTTTAATTTTGTAAGGAGGGACTCGGAAGAATTAGGTAGATGCAGCTCCTTCTTTTACTTTTCTCTCCTTTCGTCGAGAAGCGCCATTATATTTTTCTTTTAAATTATGGAATCGAATTAATGTTGGGAGATAAAAAGAATACACAAATCATTTTGATGTAAACATGATATTTTCTAAGAAAGAAATTGAGAAAATCCTGAGATTTTGAAAGATTAGTTCCGTGCTGATGGAAAATCAACAATGGACAAAAATGTATAGGAGTTGAAATGACTAGGCTTTTGGAACACGATAATAATGCTCATAAAAATGATTAGGTTTTATATATAGGACGTGTAGCGTAGAAACCTAGGACATGCATGTGCAAATTCCGTTTTGCTTTTCATTTGGCCTTTTTCTTTCTTTTCTCTTGGAGGAAGTGAAGCTTGAGGCAATGCATACACCATGCAAAGTCAAGAAGAGGCAATAAAGAAACAAAAGAGGGTGTATATATACATATGTGTGTCTTTAATTGAATCTCCTATCAGCCTCGTTTCCATAAAAGACGGTGCCTACTTTTGGACCCATCCTTTTTTCGTCTTGCGGCTGCCGTGCTCAACACACAACACTCCCTTATGTCCTCAGAAAAAGCCTTTCTTAATAGTTTCCTCTTCAATGGAAGTGAAGGAAAGTTACATATATAATTTAGGGGAAAAAATAATATAAACGTTTTTTATATTGTTATTCATTCTAAAAAATTATTTTTATTATAAAATTACTAACTATTAAAAATATAATGAAATTTTTTAATATTTTATTAAAATCACGTCAAAATAGTTATACATAACAATTTATTATATTATCACGTCTGTGTGATTGTTTTTTACCATAATTTTATTCCTGTAGAATTAGGAGGAGGTTGTTTCACAGCGAAGAATGATAATAGGAATAAGAATGAATATAATTATTATAATTATTATGGTGGTTTAGGACGAAGGAAAGATTACCATGCATTATCATTGATAGTGGTGGATTTGTTAAAAATCTTGAGAAACATATTATAATTAATTATGTTGTTTTACTAAAAAAGGAAAAATAAAATTTTGTTAAAATTTTGTTTTATAGCAATTAAATATATTTAATTTTAATATATTCTAATTAATTATATTGTTTTGCTAAAAAATTAATTAAAATTTTATTTTACATCAAATTTTAATATATTCTAATTAATTATATTTAGAATATATTTAATTTTAACTAATTATATTTAATATATTTAATTAATTATATTATTTTACTAAAACAGGAGGAAGGAATAACTTTCATTTCTCACATATTTAGGGAGTATGAAGTAATCCCTAGAACTTAGATATGAAAATATTGTTCATGCAATGATAATATATAACCAACCGACATTTTTCACTTCCATACCCATTGATGTCTTACAAACCTGTGAACCAAGTACCCCCCTTATATCTCATCACAAAATCTCAAAATTTGCAAGTCATTTGCCCAACTTGTGTTAGACTTCCAACTTCTTTAACAAATAAGGTGAAACATTATTATATAAAGAATAACTGACTATTATTTTAGAAGAGTTGGCAAAGCAAAATCTTGTTAGTTCAAGATTTATATTTAATGATTTTGATGATAGCTATATAATATTCCAAAATTTAAATTGGATTTATTTCCTTTTATTATTAACAGGCTAATTCTCAAAAGAAAAGAATTATAAGAAATACGCTTCCTTTCTTCCAAGAACCTTCTTTATGAACTTACCTTATTAGAAATGTTTTATCCGAAAGAAACCTACTAATTATGAAGGTCGTATATTATTCCTGTGATTATTGGAAGATTTTTGGCAAAAATGACCTCGAATTTATCCAGATCTAAATACATCCAATTGATTAAAAATGCAAGTGAAGCAATAGCTAGTTGAAGAAATTGATTATTTAAAGAACAGCAACAACAATTATGAAGCAACGAGCATACACATACTTTCAAAATATTTGAGCAACATCTATATTCTTGAGAGCCATATCATTCTTATTGTGCCTTAGAAAGTGAAATTGTTTTTGAATCTACATTTTATTTTTCTGTGAGCTTCTAGAAGCTTGTTATACACTTCGAGTGTGAAAGGTTAGAGAATATTGAAAAATATGTACTCGTGAGCTTAAAGAGGCTCGTTAAATTACTACTTGATTTTATAATGAAACACTCAAGTTGGATACTTAGGGATTGGACGTAGGCTTGGGTTGTAAGCCAAACCAATATAAATTGGCTGCATCCCTCTTCTCTCTCTCCTTATTTTTTATATTTTTGCATTATATTGTGTGTGTTTTAATTTCTGCAAGAGGTTTCTTCACTTTTATAATAGGTCCCTTCTGTTTTCAACTTGTTGACGGTTCAGTTGATTTTAACAGGTGCCTTCCCTTTTATTTTTTTCAACAGGACTTATACTTTAGTAGGCTACTATCATCTGACAGACACCTATTGTTTTAAATTTTAACTGGCTTCTATTTTTTATACGAATTCAAAGTAATTTGCGAAATTTTTTAAGTTACACAATTCGCCCACCTCTTGCGTGTGTTTGCTTTATCATGTGGTATCAGAATAAGGTTTCACATTTTTAGTTTTACAACACGTGATAGATTCATCTCAAAACCTCCTTACTTTAATGGAAACATCTACTCGTATTAGAAAGAGAGAAGGACAATCTATCTCTAATTTGTAGATATTGAAGTCTTGCAAGCCATCAGAGTTGGAGCTACATTTCCCAATTTAGATAATGTAGAAGTATTGACTGTTGCTAATAGAAGAAATGCACAACTAAATGCTAAATCAAAACATAATTTGATCTATGCATTATCTCTAGAAGAATATAAGAAAATATCCTACTATTCTATAGCAAAGGAAATATAATACAAACTATAAGTCACGTTTGAAGGAACAAATGAGGTAAAGAAGCATAGAATAAGTCTTTTAGTGCATCAATATGAAACTACTGGCATGAAATAGGGAGAGACCATCGATGAATTATTCGAACGCTTCAACAATATCATCACAGCCTTGCAGAACTTGTGACAAGCTTGTAACAAAGATTCTAAGGTCACTACCAAAGGAATGGAGACCTAAGATGACAGCTCTAGAAATGGCAAAGGATCTATACACTATTTCACTTGACTAACTATGAGAAAAACTAATGAACCATAAAATCGAGCTTAGGCAAAATGAAGGATCCTCCTGCAGAAAAGGAATGGCACTAAAAGCAACTGGCAAATCAAATAGTGATGAAAGTGACACTAAATTGCAAATAGATGAGATAAAGAGTTCAACTTGATGGTTTAAAAATATGCACGCCTTTATAAAAAGAATCTGATGAAGAAAAGAGAATGAAAGAAGAAAGCTGGAAATAATAGGTTCCTATCAAAAGGTAGCAGTAGCAATAGCAATACACAAAATAATCAAATCATATGTTATCACTATAAGAAGACTGGACACACAAGACTAGAATGTATTCTTCTTCAAAAGGACAAGCCAGAGAACAGAAAATCCAAAAAGCAAGCGATGACTACAGCTTGGTTAGATAAGGATTAAAAAAAGTTTGAAAAAGAAGAGTCAAAAGAAGTTAGCAACGTTTGCTATATTAATCTGACTCTGATATTGCAGTTGATGAATTGAAAAATGAATATCATGAATTGTATGATCAGTACAATAGGTTGACATGAAGTATTTCAAAGAAGTTGAGAAGTCCAAAAGTAATGATGCATCTCTGAAGAGTAATATTAAATCATTAAAATCTGCGAATGAGGATTTGACAACTAGGAATGTCTCTTGAGGTTAACTATAAGTAAAAGGTTTCTAAAAAGGAAGTTCTGGAAGAAAGAGTAGCTAAGTTGGAAAATACATTGCTCAAAAATGATTCTAATATAGTAAGATAGTTAAAAGAAAAAGTCTTCGTCTTAGAACTTGAAAAGGAGAAAAGTGTTGGAAAGATCTTATCTCTAAAAAAAGATATGGAAAATTTCGTTGATGGAAGGAAGAATCTTGATACATTGCTTGGCAGTGGTAAATGCATTTTTGGTAAGGCCAGAATAGGATATAAGGAAAATAACAATATCAGGCCATATAAAAACTTCTTAGTTAAATCCAGAGCAGCTATAGCCAAAGTAACAGGAACCTACTAAGTGGAAAAAATCATAACAATTATTATTCATCTGTTTTGTGCGATTATTGTGGTAAACATGGTCACATTAGTCAATCTTGTAATTTTCATAAAAAGAAATTGTCTCAGATATATATTTTGAGACCAAAAGGTCAAGCTACTAACCCAAAAGGACCTAAAAAATTTTAGGTATCTAAAATGAGATAATGCTTTTTACATATATGTTTCAAAATGAGACAATGGAGAATGAATGGATAGTTGATAGTGGTTGCTCGAGACAAGTGATAGGTGAAATATCACACTTCAACTACATTGAAAGAAAGGAAGGAGGTAATGTTGTAAAAATAAAGCAAAGATCACCAAAATTAGTAAAATTGGTGAGTAAGCTATGTGACAAGGGTTACAAATTCATTTTCTATACATCTCATTGTTAAATTGTCGATATTCATAATGATAATATTGAATATAATGGTCCTAGAAATCATAATATATATTGTACTCAACTGGAAGACATATCTTTACAAAGTATTAAATGTTTTGTCTCTCTATAAAAGGATTCGTTTATCTGGAATAAAAGATTTGGACATCCTAGCATAAGCATTATATCAAAATTGTCCAAAAAGAGTTAGTAAGAGGACTATCGACCTTAAAGTTCTAAAGCAATCAGGTTTTTGAGGTTTGTTTAAAAGGTAAACAAGTTAGAAGCATCTTTCCTCCTAAAAATATTGTGTCTACTATCCAACCACTTGAACTTGTGCACATGGATTTATTCGATCCCATTAGGACTTAACTTTTTGGTGGTAAACATTACGGTTTTGTTTTAGTAAATGATTATTCTAGATTTACATAGGTTTGGGCTACAGTACAGCTAGTAAAGCATTCAGAGTATATAATAAAAGAATAAAGAAGATAGAAGAATCAATATATGTGGTATTTGATGAAGCACTACCTTCGACAACAGCAACTGACTCAGATGATGAAGGCCTCCATTAATACCTAAAAATACATCGGAGAATCAAACTACACCTATAATACCTTTAGAATTACAAAATCAAGAAGGCCCCTCTGAAGCTAGAATAGAGCTAGCTCCTTCATCGCAGCAGGAGCCTATGTAACAAAAACACTGAGAGAATGGAGAGGTCTTGATACACATCAATATATTCTGGGATATCCCTCTAAAAGTCTAAGAACAAGATCATCATTCAAGAACAACTTTATTGCTCTCATCTCACAAATAGAACCAAAGACCGTTAAAGAGGCCCTTACTAATGAAAACTAGGTTTCAGTCATGAAAGATGAACTGAATCAATTTGACAAAAACAACGTCTAGAATTTAGTACCTCGTCCTCAAAATAAGTCAATCATTAGGACTCGTTGGGTATTTCGAAACAAATTTGACACAAATGATAAGGTGGTAAGAAACAAAGCTAGACTTCTAGGTCAAGGTTACAATCAACAGAAAGGTATTGATTTTGATGAAACTTATACACCTGTTGCTAGATTCGAATCAATTAGAATTTTACTTACCTTTGCATGCTATAGAAACTTCAAGTTGTTCCAAATGGATGTTAAAAGTGCATTCTTAAATGGTTATATTAATGAAGAAGTATTTGTTATACGATGAAAACCATCTGGATTATGTGATGAAGTTAACTGATCCTCTATATGGTTTAAAGTAAGCTCCTTGAGCATGGTATGAGAGGTTAAGTAACTTTTTGCTTGAGAATAACTTTGAAAGAGGAAAGGTTGATAAAATCTTATTAAAAGAAAGGAGAATGATTTACTCAAAGTGCAAATATATGTTTATGACATAATATTTGGTGTTACTAGTCCATCCTTCTATGAAGAATTCTCAGTATTAATGTAAGCAGAGTTTGAAATGAGCATAATGCGATAATTATCATTCTTTCTTGATTACAAATTAGAAAAACAAAAAAAGGAATCTTCATTAGCCAAGACAAATACACAAAGAAACTTATTAAGAAATATGATTTTAAGAATGCCAACCCGATGGGTACTCCCATGTACATTGGAACTAAACCTGATAAAATGAAGGGAAAGCTATGGATGAGACAAGGTATAGAGGAATGATTGGATCACTACTATATCTTACAAGCCCAAGACCAAACATTATGCTTAGTGTGTGTCTTTACGCAAGCTTTCAATCAAATCGAAAAGAAAGTCACCTTCAAGAAGTCAAAAGAATCTTTCGATATCTACATGGAACTATGGATTTTGGACTATGGCCTCTAAAAACTGATTCACTTGATATAGTGGGCTATTGTGACGCAGATTATGCAGGTGATAAAATTGATTGAAAAAGCACAAGTGGTCACTATTAATTTCTTAGAGGATGTCTAATATCTTGGTCTTACAAGAAGCAAAATTGCATAGTGCTTTTGACGACTAAAGTAGAATATATAGTAACTGCCATTTGTTGTGCTTAAATCTTATGGATGAAGCATTAACTATAGGATTTTTCTCTAAATTTTTCTTATATTCCTATATTATGTGATAATACTAGTGCTATAAATATTTCTAAAAATCATGCTCATCATTCTAGGACTAAGCATATAGAAATCAAACATCATTTTGTTAGAGATCATATTTTAAAAGGAACCATTGGTCTTTTGCATGTTAATACTAAGAATCAAGTAGCTGACATTTTTACCAAGCCACTTTTTGAAGATAGATTTTGTGTGTTAAGAAAAGAACTTGGTATGTTCAAACTCTCTGATATTATTTCTGCATGAATGTTCTCTACTACTTGTCTTTGCATTTCATTTAGCAGGATCCTTCTATTCTGATTCCATAAAAACCCTCTCTTAGTTTAGCAAGTTCCTTCTAGTTTAAAAGGCCACTTTGTTTTAGAAGGCTCCTCTCAGTTTAATAAAGCAAGATTGTGCATGTACTAAAAAGATAATTTCCATTGTTTTGTCGTTTCAGCATTTAAAGATGCACACAAAGTTCTAATAAGTGACTGTATAAATCTGTCAAAAGATACGTAAATGATCACACTTCCTATATTAACATATGATCGTTCATCTCCACACGAGATCAACACTTAATATACAAAAAACAGACTTCTCTCATCCACTCACCCTTATTGTTCTTCGAAGCGTCGCTTTTGACTCTATGCATTCCAACTCTCTATTTTCATTTGAAATCATCTAAACCTCATCCATCACTCTTACAATGGCACGAACCAGATCAAAAGGAAAAAAGAAAACTCTAATTTCTACTTATAGTCATAGCGAAGCTCACGTTACTGAACCTATCTCCTCTAAGCCCCAAGTATCAAAACTGCACTGGGTTATAAATGATGATGATTTAGATGAAGAACATTCTCGGTTGATTAAAAACCAGGAATTAGAGGACATCTTGTAAAGTAAGACGAGAAAACTTCTAAACAAAAAAAAAACCTGATGTTAAAAAGAAAAAGGAAGAAGAATTTAAAAAAAAGAAGAAATATAGAAGTAAAAGCGCATATGATTCAAGAAATTATTGATACAAATAAGTTGTTTCATCATACATGATTCCTAAAGAAAAAAGGGCAAAGAAGATGAAAATAGTTGCATAAAAAGGAAAGATATCAATACCACTAAAAATGTTTCAATCAATGGAAGCTAAAGTTCTTTATAAAATATAATACAAGAAAAGAAAGGTGATTATTGGGTGAATCTTGCCTCCCATGATGTTTGATGACATAGGTATACCTATCTCTCCTTACTTTGTTGCCATTAGTTAGGAAAATTTTCTAAAACTAAATAAGACAGTATGTGATGAGCTAGTGATTTAACCTTGCATGAAAAGCTCTTGGAGGCTGAATCAAAGTATTCCAAGAATTGCACTATAGGGTGCAACCTCGGGTCGTTCACTTAACTGGGACCTGAATAATTGAATCTAAGTCTATATGTCATGCAATGCAAACTAATTTGGAGAAATAAAAGGGGTTTTATAGAAATGATCGGTGGAACCAGTTTAAAGGTAAAAAAATGAAGGTTTTTGGATTTTAAGGATAAAGAAAACTGAAGGATAAAATAAAACGTAAAAGACTAAATAGTGATAATGTCCCCTTGAAAGTGAGTTTTTTGCCATCATTGTTTGAAATTGATTAGAGTATAGTAGAAACCACTAAGCTTTAAAGTGTAAACCTTGAAAGACTCTTCAAGTCTAGGATCTTAATCAATGAGACTCCTTTTTTTTTAAAATCCCGTTAAGTGCTCTTGGTGTGTGTAATAGGATTAGCCAATGCAATCGGTTAAATGGAATCTAAAATCATCTTAACATCAAACACAACCATGCAAGACAAGAGAGAATAAAGAAGATTTCAAATAGACTTATATGAAACTTCATACATTTAAGCTCAAAGTTCTACATAATCCAATCCATCCAACATGTAACGAATATCCAACATTTGATTAAAACCATAATCAAATAGCTCATCTACAAATCATAAATCCTAGACCTAGGATG
>JANIIA010000010.1:1150627-1173628 GCA_027478495.1 Erythroxylum alaternifolium | reverse complement strand
GCTCTTTTCACTCGTTGAGCTTTAAGCTCTGATCGGTGGCTACTCTGGTCACAACTCCCATTATCTGATCATGCATTTATGTACTTAGGTTTATGCCTCACTAACAACATTAAATTCACAATTTATTTCTCATTGAATCACTTCAGATTTTTCCAAAACACACTTTTAGATCTACTATTCACGTTCAATTAAAAGGTGCAAATGATATAATTTGGTCATACTCTCTTCTAGAAAAGTGTTCCTCTATGTCTTATGTTTTTATTGACACCAAAATCACTTAATTTGGTTCAATAAGTTGGAAGATATGCCTCAAACATTTTCAGGTTATTCATATTCAAAAATAGTATACTATGCATAACTTCTATCTAATAATTAACCATCTTAGAGACTGAATCACAATTCTACTTCTACATATGATTTGTAGCCTATGTCTCTAGTTTACTCCAACTCAAGAATCACTCCTTTCGGATAACTACAGAACAAGTTAAGATCAAAATATTGAAACATGCTTAAGCTGTGCAGGAAAGTTGGCCGCAGCGAAGAAAGGAGTTGGCCGCAGCGAACCAAGGAGTTTGTCGCGACGAACTTTTCCCCGACAAGTTGGCACTTTCACATAAAGCAGTATACAGAACTCAGTTTCCATCACTCCTCATTATCAACTTCATCCCAATTCATCTCTTTTTCTTAGTGTATTATTTCTAACTTATATCTACATCATTTCCTCTTTATTTATACCCCAATTATAGTTCAACATCATTCACAAACAACTCATGATCCATAATTAATCCTTAACCAAAAATAGAACATACACATGCACCCATTCATCATCAATTTTCTACACTCATCCAACACCATTTTAAGGATCATTCTCCCTCAAATCACCACTATAACAATATATGAATTATCACTCATCATACATATACAAAAGCAAGACATTCACATCATCTATTCATCACTCACGTCCATCATATACACAACACCATTTCATGTCATTTGACCTCTAACTATCATCGTAAATGCTTATACTTAAATAACTCATAAAGATTTAGGTGCTACTTACTTGATTAAGCTTCAAGATCTTCAAAAATCTTCAAGCTTCTCTTAACCCTAGCTTCCTTCTCTTACACGTACATCATCGATAAAAGGTTTTAGGGTTAGGTCTTTAGTGACAAAATGGAGAAGAGAACAAATCTTAGAGAAGCAAGGTGAAAGAGCTGAACGAAAAATCAACATGGTGTGGGTGAGAGTGAATTTCATGAGTGAAGAAGAGAAAGGTGAAGAAAAAGAAGAAGACGATGGAGAAATGAAGCATATGTCATAAATGAGTAAGTAAAAGACCATGGAATGGCCTTTAATTGGGTAAAAGAATAGATAGTGATGAGGGTAGTGACACTTGTCACTATCCTATGGTCCCACTTTTGGTCTTTTAATAAGCTCGTCCATTTGCCTTCAATTTCTGATCCAATTGTCTCTAAATTTTCAATGAAAAATGTCATTAAATCCCAAAGTCCTTTATAAAAATTTTCATTGCCATTTGACCCTTATTTTTACTACTATTCATCAATTATTCTGCCATTTGGCAATTTTCCTAGTCCAAAAATACCATTATATTTTAGAAAATTCCCAAATTTTCTCCAAAATTATAATTCACTACTTATACATTCCCACTCAAGTTTTTTAAGAAAAAAAACCATAATTCGCATCATATTCACATTAAAACAATCATTTATACCTGAAAAATGTCAATTGAGTTCATGAATAATTTTTTAATGTGTGTAATAATCAAATTCACGAGTGTGTATATGCTAAAATTATGCATGAGCATGAAATGAAATTTCCTTAATCTCTCCTTGATCTCACATGTACCAAATTTTAGGGTCCAACCTTTAGTAAGGGAACGGGATGTTACAATATGTATATTACTTACAAAGGAAACTTGGTACCTTATGACTAGTTATATTATGCTTATACAAATAAAACCAAAATCTTTTGTTTTATTAATAATAAATATTTTCATTACAATATTGTAACTAGAAGAAAATTAAGTTATATGTAAATACAGTTACTTTCTACGGCACTAGATTTACATAACCCTAACACTATAACCTTTTAATTTCAATTACACCATGTGGAAACACATTAGTAAAAACAAAAGGTCCAATCTAATGCGGAACGTCATTTACCTGAGCAAGGCTTAAGTCATGATAGTAAAGAAGAAATTTCTTTCCAACATCAAAATTCTTCCTAAAAATAATCACATCATGAAATTGCTTTGTCATTTCCTTGTAAATTTCTACATTCTCAAAATAATCAAGCCTAAGCTCTTTTAATTCTTGCAGTTATAACTTTCTATGTTGACCTGACATGTCCATCTTCATATTGCATTGCTTAACTTACCAAAAAGCTTTGTGTTCAATCTCCATTGGAAGATGACATGGCTTTTTATAATTTAGTAGGTATGAAGAAATACCAATCGGTGTCTTGTATGTGATCCTATATGCCCAAAGAACATAATCAAGTCATTGACTCCAATCTTTACAGTTCGAGCTCATCATTTTCTTAAGGATTGACTTGGTTTCTCTATTTGACACTTCTGCTTGCCCGTTTATCTATGGATGGTAGGTCATGGACACCTTGTGAGTGACATGACACTTATTCAAAAGATTTTGGACCACTCTATTGCAAAAATGAGTATACTTGTCGCTAATCAATGCTCATGGTATTCTAATCCTAGCAAAAATATTAGACTTGACAAATTATGCAATAACTTTAGAATCGTCAGTCCTAGTGGCTTTAGCTTCCTCCCATTTAGAAACATAATTGATAGCCAAAAAAATGTAAACAAAACCAAAATAGGAAGGACATGGTGCATAAAATTGATGCCCTATATATAAAAAATTTCATATGCAAGGATTGGAGATAAAGGCATTTGATCTCTATAAGATAAGTTGCCTTGTTTCTGGCAATGTTCACATGCTTTGTAGAACATATAGGAATCTCAAAACATATTTTTCCAATAAAAACCATATTCAAGTATTTTACTAGTAGTTTTATTAGGCTCAGAATGACCACCATAAGCATATGACTGACAAAATTTTAGAATAGATTCACATTCATGTTTAGGCACACATCTCATAATCACTTGGTCAAAACAACACTTCCACTATTGAGGATTATCCCAAATATAATATTTTGAAATCATTATTTTATTCAATTTAGATCTACCTAAATCATTAGGTATTTCATAGTTCACTAGATAGTTCACAATATTGTTGAATGCAAAAACAAACTACTTCTTTTACGCTAAAAATAGCAAGTATATGGCGTTACTTATAGTAAAAAGTGGATATCTTCCCAATTCAGTTTGTGCTTTGTTTAAGACTCAAATCTAAATAATAAAAACTAAAAAAAACTAAATTAGACAAACTAGCAACGAACAAGTAATGAAACAAAACTATGGAAACTTTGATTTCAAGATTAAAGATTAGAGATCACTTTTTCCTTATCTTGTCTCCCTCCTACCTTATTGATTGAACTATGCCTTACCTAAGATGTCCTAATGTTTCAATCACCCTCTCTCAAGGTGTAATCAAATGTCCTTAGCCAACTTAAATGGAATTGACTATGCAATCTCTTAATCTACAAAATCTGTCTACCAATTTAACTAATTATAAATCTATCCTATAGGTAATACCAATTTAACTAGTTATAAATCTATCCTATAGGTAATCAACAACTTAGTCAAAATCTCTCTCTAACTAATCAATTAACTTGATAAATGTAGGTCTATAAGGTGTGAACTCTCATTGTACAGCTTTACACAATTTACCCAACTCAAATTCTTAATATATTGTAAGGTTTAAGCACAACATTTATCAAAAGAATTCATTCATTCAAAATAACAAAGTAGGAGTTCAACAAGTAATTGAAAGTAATCTCTATAATAAATTCAATCACTCATAATAGGAACAAGTTAAACCATATCCATATTCTCTAGAATACAAAACATACTGAAAAAAATAAAAAATACAATGGTAGCTTTTTTCCCTTTTTGTATCTAAAAACTTGGAAAATGGAAGCTTAATGAAAGATCTTAATTATCAGTCCCCGATTCCCACCTTTTGCACCTAGAAGCTTGTGACTTTTGTGAATAGTGAAAAAGTATGAATTGTGGCTGCTGAATATGTGTATGTGTATTAGTCACCTAGGATTCTTCGGGGTTTGAAAAGTCCTTTGAAAACTTGAGTCTAGAAGTGTCCCCGTCTTTGTCTTGATGTTGGCCACGATTGTGGCCCTTGAGTAAGCATTTTGTCACGATCACCAATCCTGCTGCTTCTATCACGATCATAGCCTTCCTACCAGCCATGTTCGTGGGCCTGTGTTATGGCCCGAGTTCCCTCAAAAACTTCTCCATTATTTGATATTGACCTTGAAACAGTAGCAAACTCAACAAGGCACCTCACACAACATTAAAGCTCAAAAGTATGCTCTAACTCATAAAATATGTAAAACACAAATATTTAACTAACTCATAAAACATGTAAAACACAAATATTTAACAAACTAACATGATTCTAACCTTAACACATACTAAATAATCAAATTAATAACTAAACACACACCAAACAACCCACTAAAATATAGTGCAATCTATAACTATCAACATCCCCACATTTAAACTTTTTCTTATCGTCAAGGAAATCAAGTACAGTTAATAAAATTCTATCACTTCATTTTCATAAAGATTAAAGCATGCAATCCCTCAAACTTTGGCTAACTTAAGTGTCAAGCTACTACACACATCACGACTAATTTTCATTGGTACACATAAGCAAACTCAACTTATGAAACCATCATTCAGAGATAAGTATAAACTCAAAATGGACCTTCCTTATAGATTTCATTCATTTCTCTCAAGTGTTTGATGGTTAGTGTTTCACTCAAACTTTATATAAGAAATCACACTATCATAGGCTTGTTAATACACCAATTCTCCTTCACAATGATTACATTTAAAATATATCAAAAGGACTTTGTTTTGGGAATGTGGCTAGGGTTAAGGTGGGTCAAAAAGGTTTTAAGGGTTTATCACAAGCATTTATAAAGTCCTAAGTGTACAAAGAGATGAAAAAGATAAACTTCTGAGATATACAAATGGATATGACTACTACTTCGCAATGTAAATGGATATGACTACTACTTTGCACTTATTGACACTACTACATGTTATTCCCTTTTCTTTTCTTTCTTTTCCTTTTTTTATTATTTGTTTTGTCTTTTCTCTTTTTTTATCATAATAAAGAAACAATGAATAGAAAATAACAACTATATGCAATGTGCTTTAAGAGTAGAAGTATTAAAATATGTTTAAAGCATCTTAGAAAGGAAAAAATTGTAGCCAAAATAAATCCTAAACTAAAATATCATTTAGCACTCTATTAACTTATGATTGGGCAAGCTAAGGGGGTTTGTGGGTTTTAGAAAATAGGGTGATTTCAAGAAATAAAAGAATAAAGGCTCAACGGGGCTAGCAAGGGATAATAAGGGGTAGGTCATTTAAGCTAAGGGCCTTAAAACATAAAGGGCCTTAATCATTTCTATTTAGCATGCATCTAGTAGATTTAAACCGATTCAAAGCAAGTTCTGAAGGTAATTACCTAAGGAAGCATCACACAAACAAGGAAATGAAATGACTGTAGAATGGAGTCATAAAGGCTTAATTCCTTGCATAGGCTCAAATGAAAATCCATTATGCTTCTATACACTACCTTATTGCTCAAGTGTCAAGCTCTGAGTAAGCTTATGCAGCTAACTACTTTCATTACTCCACATGGTTCACTCTCTACTCAAGTAGCCTAAGTTAAGTTCACGTATGCATTTAATCTCATTCCTACTAGCATGATAAAATCTCATGGAAGCACATTCATTATAAAGATTGAAATGTATGGGAAATGAAACACCTAATACTAACAACCTAACATGCATCCTAAATGACATGCAAAAATGCAAACACAAATGTAAAGACTACCTCCCCATAGTTAAACAACACACTGTCCTTAATGTAAAAAGGAGAACAACAAAAACCAACAAAAAAAATAATGAAAAACAAAACACAAAGCACAAGAAGAATAATAGAAGAGATTAAAGGTAAGATGGGCTCATGGTGGTGGGGGTGATAGAGGTGACGCATTGTTCCTCTCATCCTTTAGTTTTCTAGTAAGTTATGATGTACAAAAAACCTTCAAGTAACCTCAAAACACATCATTGAGCACCTAAATAACAAGAGATCAAAGGGAAAAATAAATTAAAACTTACTCAAAAGCAAACTAAGCACTATCAAATCAAAGCAAAACCATACTAACACAAAGACTAGCAAATGAAAGAGAAACATGCTAAGTTGAGGTCATTATCTTGACCATTCCATATACAATCATGAAAAAGTGAGTGAAAGGAAAGAAAGCACTTCCCTTTCTTATGAAAACGAGCCTCCAAAGTATAGCTTGAACCTATGCCCATTAACCTTAAAAGTTTCACCCTTATCATTTTTCAACTCCAAAGTTCCATGGGGAAACACTTGAATAACCTTAAAGGGTCCACTCCATCTTGATTTGAGCTTTACGGAAAATAACTGAAGTCATGAAATGAACAAAAGCACTAAGTCACCACTATTGAATCGCTTCTTCTTGATGTGAACATCATGCCACTTCTTAGCCCTTTTCTTGTACAACTTGGCATTTTCATATGCATCATTCTTTAACTCCTCTAATTCATCAAGTCATAACAATCTCTTCTCACCCGCTAGCTTCCAATCTATGTTCAAATTTCTACTTGCCCAATAGGCTCTATGCTTTAACTCCAATGGTAAATATCAAGCCTTCCTATATACAAGTTGATATGGTGTTGTACTTATGGGAGTTTTGAAAGCTGTCCTGTAAGCCCACAATGTATCACCCAGCCTCAAAGCCCAATTTTTTCTTGAAGTGTTCACTACCTTCTCCAAAATCTTGTTCAATGCTCTATTCACCACCTCTACTTGGCCACTCGTTTGTGGGTGGTAAGGGGTTGCCACTCTATGATAAACATTATATCTCCTCAGAAGAGCCTCAAAGGGTTTGTTACAAAAGTGACTCCCTCCATCACTTATGATAGCTTTAGGCACCCCACATCTAGTAAAGATAATCTTGATGAACCATTGCACCACCTTGCCATCATTTGTTGGAGTAGCTATTGCTTCGACCCACCTCGACACATAATCAACTCGCACCAATATAAAAGAGTTACATAAGGAAGATGGGAATGGTCCTATGAAATCCAAGCCCCACACATCAAATATCTCCACCTCCATGATGATTGAAAGTGGCATCTCTTTTTTCTTTAAAATATTGCCTAATCTTTGGCACCTATCATAACGTGATACAAATCTCAGGCATCCTTGAACAAGTTTGGCTAATAGAATCTAAACTCCAAAATATGAGCATCCATTATGTTCTCTCCATAGTGTCCTGCATAAACTGAACTATGACACTGAGTTAAAACTTTAGGCATTTTATCTTCAGGGACACACCTGTGAATCAAACTATCAGCATATATTTTATATAATACAGGTTCATCCTAAATATAACGAGAACACTGAAATAAGAAATGCTTCCTTTGTTGATGTGAGAGATTAAGGGAGAAAATACCACTTAGGAGATAATTGGCAATCTGCAAACTAAGGAAGAAAAGGATTTTCTACCATCATTAAGGCCTCATCATAAAAATTCTCTTCAATTTCCTCTTCGTCTTTATTTTGTACCTGTTCAAGTCTCGATAGGTGCTTCGCTATAACATTTTCTTATCCTTTCTTGTCCTTAATCTCAATGTTAAATTCTTAGAGCAAAAGCACCCATCGGATGAGCTTAACCTTGGCATCCTTCTTTACAAAGAGATAACGCAACACCGTATGATCTGTAAAAAACATAACTTGTGAGCCTGAAAGATAAGAATGAAAATATTCATATGCAAATACCGTTGCAAGCAACTCCTCAATAGTGATGTAGTTCAATTGTGCTCCCATCAAGGTCTTACTGGCGTAGTAAATTGCATGTAACCTCTTCTCCTTCCATTGTCTGAGTAAACAACTAATGACATGTTCATTTGCATCATACATGATTTCTAAAGGAAGTGATCAATTTGGTGACGTCAAAATAGGTGCTATTGTAAGTGCCTTCTTGAGCCTGTTAAAAGCATCCAAACAATCACCATTAAACGCAAAAGGCAAATCTTTAACTAATAGGTGACTCAGGGGTCTAGCAATAAGAGAAAAGTCCTTGATGAACCATTTGTAGAACCTTGCATAACTAAGGAATGCTTGGATGCCCTTGATGTTGGTAGGAGGTAGGAGGTAGGAGCTTTTCAATCACTTTAGTTTTAGGTCATTCTACCTCAATCCCCCTATATAAGATCTTATGGCCTAAAATAACTCCCTCTTGGACCATGAAATGGCACTTTTCCTAATTCAAGATTAAATAAGACTCCTCGTATCTTTTTAACACTCTATCCAAATTAAACAAGTAATGATCAAAAGAGTCTCCAAAAATAGAGAAGTCATCCATAAATACCTCCATGATGTATTCATTCATATCCACAAAGATGGCCATCATGCACCTTTGGAATGTGACTGGTGCATTTCATAGACCAAAATGCATCCTCCTATAAGTAAAAGTCTAGTAAAGACAAGTGAAAGTAGTCTTCTCTTAATCCTGTAGGTAGATGAACACCTGATTGTACCTTAAATATCCATCAAGAAAATAATAAAAAGCATGATCAACCACCCTCTTAATCAATTGGTCCACAAAAGCTAATAGAAAATGGTCTTTCTTAGTAGACAAATTGAGCTTCCTATAGTCAATGTTCACTCTCCAACCTGTGATGGTTTTAATGGAAATCTTTTCACCTTTTTCATTTTTCATCACTGTCATACCTCCCGTCTTAGTCATACCTCCCGTCTTAGGCACACATTGCATCGAACTCACCCACTCACTATCTGAAATTGGGTATATGATACCTGCATCTATAAGCTTCACCACTTCCTTATTCATAACCTCTTGCATGTTTGGATTTAACCTTCTTTGCCTCTCTCTGATTGTATTACATCCCGCTTCAAGGTTAATCCTATGCATCACCACATTGGGTCTAATCCCCTTAATATCAAAAATTTGACACTCTATAACTCTCATCCTCTTCTTAATTCTCTCTACGACTTTCTCTTCTTGCTCAAAATCCAATTGGTTGGAAATGATGATGGGTTTGGTATGGTCCTTACCTAGAAATGTGTATCTTAGGTGGGAAGGTGAGGGTTTTAGTTCTACAATGAGTGGCTTTACAATGGAGGCTGCTGTAGGTGCATCTGTTCTATCTAACTTCTCTTGCTCACCCTCCTCACACAAATCTTTTTCGCTCACACTCTCATCCCTATACACTTTAACAACTTCCTTAACTTCCTCTTCAACTTCCTTCATACAATTATTCAAAACTTCAATCTTCATACATACACTTCCATCCACTGGCTTCAAAGATTTAGTCATATTGAATTCAACCTACTTATCACCAATTCTCAAAACTAGTTTTCCTTCATGCACATGAACTAATGCCCGATCAGTGTTCATAAAGGGCCTACCCAAAATCAATGGACAATTCCTATCTTCTTCAAAATCCAACACAACAAAATCAACAGGAATTATAAATTTATCCACTTTTACTAGAACATCTTCTAGTACCCCAAATGGCCTCTTGATGGATTGATTCGTAAGTTGGATAAGCATGGATGTTGGTTTGACATCTCTTAGCCCCAATTTCATGAAAATAGACAAAGGCATCAAGTTAATACTTGCGCCTAAATCACATAAGCATGTAGAAAATAAAAAATAAAAAATAACACATATAATAGTAAAACTCCCTGGATCTTGTAGTTTTCAAGGCATTGTGCTTGTGATGATTGAACTATAGTTCCCCATCAAGGTCACCGTCTGATTTTCCTCCCAAGTTCATTTATGTGTCAATATATCCCTGAGAAACTTTGCAAACTTAGGCATACACTCCAATGCCTCCACTAAAGACATATTAGTTTGAAGCTTCTTCAACTTCTCTAAGAATTTGAAGAATTGAGTGTCTACCTGATGTTGTCTCACCCTTAGTGGATCCAATCTTAGGCCTATCGGGTGGCGATGGAACATATGGTTTCTCTTCTTCTTTTTCTTCCACCTTCTCTTCTTCTGTCTCTTTTCCTTTACCTTTCCCCTTTTATTGGCTATCCTTTTTCACACTTGGCTCTTCCAATTGCTTGCCACTCCTAACTATGATTGCCTTGAGTAGTTCCTTTGGATTGGCCCTGGTGTTGCTTGATAAGATTCTTGCATTCATAGAAGACAAAGCATTAGCAAGTTGATCTACCTGTACCTCTAAGTTGTGGATGGATGAACGTGGTTCTTCGCAGTCTGGTCAAACTTTACCTCTATTCTTTTCTAACACTCTTCTTGTCTTCTTTGACCTTCCTCTTGGCTTAAGAATTTTGAACCTAATACGTTCATTAACTTGTCCATTTTGCTCTCTAAAGACCCAAATTGATCTTGTTGAAATCTAGGAGGTCCTTGTGCTCTCACTTGGCCACCTGCATTGTTAGTATTCCAGAAAAAATTTAGGTGGCTTTTCTACCTAGGATTGTAAGTGTTAAGAGTATGGATTGTTATCTTTTTTTGGTTGGCCTAAGTAATTTACTTATTCTATACCATTGGCTCCTAACAAGAAGCATTCATCTGTGTCATGGTTGTCCTGCCCACATAACTCATGCTATAATTGGATGGCCTTAACTGTGGATGAAAAATCTCCTTGTATATTGCTCAATTGCTTAGTAAGGGTGGTAATCTGTGCTTGCAAAGCTGCCACCGAGTTAATTGGAATCATCTCTTTTTGCTCCTTGGACCCTTATCTACTCCTTTCATTTGATCATATGCAGTTGTTGCTCATCAACGTTTCCAAAAGGTTATGAGCTACATTAATAGTTTTCCTCATCAAAGACCCTCCTGTAGCTAATCTATGGTTCCCTTTGTGCTCTGATTCATGCCATTATAAAATGTTCACAAAAGGAACTCCTTTGGAAGGTTATGGTGGGGGCAGCTCCTTTGTAATTCCTTAAATCTCTCCCAGGCTTCATACAACAGCTCCCCATCACTTTGTTGAAAGTTTGTGATCTCCTTGATGATTTTTGTTGTCTAAGTCAAGGAAAAGCACTTAGTCAGGAAAGTTTGGGCTAGCTGCTCCCAAATAGTCATTTGCCCTAAACTGAGTGAGTTATACCATGTAGTAAAAGGAAAAAATCTTAACCTAATAGCATCATCAATCATCCCATTAAACATTAAGGTGTCACAAATCTCCAAAAATTAGCAAGATGGGTGTTAGGATCTTCTTTTGACAACCCATAAAACTGCACATTGCTTTAAAGTATGTTGAGGAGTGCTAGTTTGATCTCAAAGTTATTGGCTTGAACCGCAGGCCTTGCAACTCCTTAAGGATTAAAACTTGGCCTCATAAAGTCCATTAATATCCTCTTAGCTTCTCCTTTCTCTCATTCTTTTGCAATATTCCTTTGTATTTTTCTTAGCATCGAGCTCTTCTTAGCTCTCTTTCATGCCTAGTAATGTCTGAAAACTCTTCTTCGCTAAGGTCATTAAACCTTCTCGTGTTTCTTGTGTTTATGCGCCTACAAATATGCAAGGAAGAGTATCAAACACTCTTAAATCAAAGTCAACCAAACTAAACAAGATGCTAAACAAAACAATCCTCGACAACGACATCAAAAACTTGTTGAATGCAAAAACAAACTACTTGTTTTATGCTAAAAAATGCAAGTATATGGGTTGTTACTTATTGTAAAAAGTGGATATCATCCCACAAAGATTGTGTTTAGGCATTATTTAATTTAGGTTGCACTTTTTTTAAGAATCAAATTCAAATAATGAAAACTAAAAAAATAAACTAAATCAAACAAACTAGCAACAAACAAACAATGTAACAGAAGTGCAAAAACTTTGATTTCAAGATTAAAGATTAGAGATCACTCTTTCCTTATCTTGTCTCCCTCTTACCTTGTTGATTGAATTATACCTCACCCAAGATGTCCTAATGTTTCAATCACCCTTTCTTAAGGTGTAATCAAATGTCCCTAGCCAAATTAAATGGAATTGACTATGCAATTTCTCAATCTATAAAATTAGTCCACCAATTTAACTAGTTATGAATCTATCCTATGGGTAACCAACTAATTAGTCAAGATCTCTCTCTATCTAATTAATTAATTTGATAAATGTAAGTCTATAGGGTGTCAACTCTCATGTATAATCCTACACAATTTCTCAATATATTGTAAGGTTTAAGCACAACATTTATCAAAAGCATTCATTCATTCAAAATAACAAAGTAGGAGTTTAATAAGTAATTTAAAAGTAATCTCTACTATAAATTCAGACACTCATAATAGGAACAAGTTCAACCATATCCATATTCTCCAAAACACAAAACATATTGAAAAGAAACAAAAATAAAACAAATATAATGGTAGCTTTCTTCCATTTTTTAATCTAAAAATTTGGAAAATGAAAGCTTAATGGAAGTTTTTAATTATCAATCCCAATTCCCACCTTTTACACCTAGAAGCTTGTGACTTTGCGTGAACAGTGAAAAAGTATGAATGGTGGCTGCCATATATATGTATGTGTATTAATCGCCTAAGGTTTTTTCAGGGTCCAAAAAGTCCCTTGAAAACTTGAGTCTAGAAGTGTCCCTGTGTTTATCCCGACACTGTGAGTAAACTCCCTGTCACAATCGTGGCATACAGGTCACAATTGTGGAGCAATCCTGGTGCTTTTGTCATGATCGTGGCTTACCTGCCATAATCGTGGGCCTGTGTTATGGCCCGAGTTTCCTCTAAAACTCCTCCATTCTTTGATATTAACCCTGAAATAGTAGCAAACTTATCAAGACACCTCAAATACACAACACTGAAGCTCAAAAGTATGTTATAACCTATAAAGCACGTAAAACATAAATATTTAAATAACTAACACAATTCTAACCTAAACACGTACTAACTAATCAAATTAACAACTAAACACACACCAAAATACCTACTAAAACACGATGCAATTTACAACTATCAAATATCAGCATACCATGGTGCCTTATTTTGAAGAGTAAGTAGATGCTCATCTAGAAATAGCTCTTGCAATGGTATTGAATCCTCTTCCTTCACAACTTGACTCAAGTGGTCCGCAACTGAATTCTTTACACCTTGGAGCAGGATAATCCATCTAATAAGCCTTGGATTTGCTTCCTTTTTTGATCAAAGATACCTTAATTATGCATGATCAAAATATACAATCACTTTAGAATCAAGCAAGTAAGGTCTAAATTATATAAAGAAAACATAATAGCTAAAAGTTCCTTTTTTGTGATGGAGCAGTTGTATTGTGCTGGACTGAGTGTTTGGGAGGCGTAGTAAATGGCATGAGTCATCTTGCCACATTTTTGACCAAGGATGACATCCACAGTAAAATTGTTCACATCACACATAATCTCAAATGATTAACTCCGTTTAGGTGGTTGAATGATTAGTGTCGAAGTCAAAAGTTCTTTCAACTTGTCAAATGCTTTCTTGCATCCCTTATCAAAGTTGAAGGGCATATCCTTTTGCAACAAATGATAGAGATTTGTTAAGTTCTTGATAAAGTCTTCAATAAACCTGTGATAAAAAAACCTGCATATCTAAGAAAAGAATGAACTTTTGGCACATTTGTGGGGTAGGGTAAGTTTTGCACAATTTCTACTTTAGCTTTATCGACTTCAATTCCTCTAGATGAGATAACATGTCCCAAAACTATTCCTTGTTCAACCATAAAATGACATTTTTTAGAATTTAGAATAAGATTAGTTTCCATGCATTGGTTAAGTATACAATTCAAATGAATCCCCAAGGACAGTAAAATCATCTATGAAGACCTCAATAATGTACTTAACATACTTATAGAAAATACTAACTATTCATCTTTGAAAGGTGGTTGGGGCATTGCAAAGTCCAAACGGCATCCTTCTATAGGCAAATGTACCCGATAGGCATGTGAAGGCTGTTTTCTCCTGAACCTTCGGAGCAATCACAATTTGGTTATAACCTAAAAACCAATCAAGAAAATAGTAGTGAGATCATCCTAAAAGTCTTTCAAGCATCTGATTAATAAATGGGAGTGGAGAGTTGACCGGTACGTCGTAATGCTAGTCAAAATAAAATGACTAGACTATTAGTATAGCAATGGTGAGTCTAGGTTGATCCCATAGAGAGTGTGTACAAATTTGTTTAATGAAATTAATCAGTGTTTAGGTTTAAAGGGGTTTTGGATTTTTCAAATAATAAAAAATAAAATAAAGCTAGACTAATAAAAAAATTAAAGAAAACACGCAAAAATTGATAAAAGTGAGGAATTCAATAGGAACCCGATTCTTTAGTTCAATCTCAGCCTACACCTTAATTAAGCATATTTCAATGATTTGTTTTTCTTAAACCTCTCCTAGCAACTATTAATCGTGAGTTAATATTTAAACCGAGTTTTTTCTTGGATTTTGTTTAATAAAGATACGATCATTAATTAATCCTAACCACCGAATAACCTATGATATAATCTTTAGATTTAATTAGGTAGTAGCATTACAAATTAGGAAAATCGATTAATCAAGGCAACAAATACATACGATGCATCATTTAACCTAGGTCATGTTATCCCCAATGATTACGAATCATTAATCACTACATATAAATTTCAACATAATAATTACGGATTATATCAAAATTCTAATAATGGGAATGCAATTAAACAATTCAATAAATGGATTAAAATCATCGTTTCATAATATCCAATGAGTTCATACATTAATAACTGAAAAATAACGAAAATATGATTATCCATACACAAAACCCAAATCAATTAACATAGAATAACACAATCAATTTCCAATGATAGAAAGAAACAACAAAAATAGGAAAATACACTTAACCTGGGTCGTCGGTATTGATGTCACCTTTAAATCAAAGTCGAGACGTTTAGCCTTCCATGGGTCTCCTAAGAAAAAGCTTTAGCCCCATAAAAATTACCCCAACCGAAACCCCTAATAGTTTTTCTTCACTGTGCAAGCTTTCTTTTACTTTTCTCTTCTCCCCTCTTATTCATTGATGTGACAAATAAAGATATATGTCCATGCTCACTGTTCATATGTTTATTTCTTCTCTACTACACTAGGCTCCCTCTATGCCGCCACTCTTCTCTAGTTCTATCACCATTCCTCTCTACTATTCTTGATTTGATGAATAAACTTCACAATTTTTGGTCCACGCATACTGTTCATATAACTTAACCCTTACAGCTATTTTAAACGCTAGCATTTAATGCTAGCTTTCATGCATGCGTTAAACACATGCAATGCTGGCGTTGACATTTAATGTTGGTGTTTTGTCTTAGTTGTCCTTTATGTTTCACGTTTTGCTCCTTTGTCTATCCACCTGTTGAAGCCATTTTGCTTCATATGATATTGTTTCTTCTTAGCTGGGCTGTTGGTGTTTTATACATTTGTTGCTGCTGTATTGGTCATCATTAAATTTATATGAATAGGGTTGTCCCATCTCATGCCTTCATCTTCTCTGTATTTTCAACATATATCTCCTTTCTTGGCATTTTCAAGTCTTCTTATTACTCTATGAAGACAAGTGAGTATTAGCCTTCAAAAAATGTCCCAAATGTAGTGCTTTTGACTCACTTTAATTTCTTTATTTCCAAATTGTTCCTATTAGATATGAATTAAAGTGAGTGTCTTAAGCTTTTTTGTGTCATTAGTCACTATGTGTAAATGATTAAATGTATCAACAATTAAACTCATATCAAAAGTGATCCTTGCGTGTGGCACCATTTAACTTCCTGTAATCGATGCATACTTGCCATCCATTTTGAATCCTTGTAAGGACAAATTCATTGTTCTCATTTTTCACCACTGTAATCCCATTCTTCTTTAGTAACACTTTGACTAGACTTACCCATTTACTATTCAAAATTGGATAAATTATAACAACATCAAACAACTTCACGATCTCTGTCTTTGCCATTTACATTATCGTAGGATTCAATCTTATTTGTGATTCCCTTGATGGTTTGGATCCTTCTTCCAAAAGAATTTGGTGCATACATATCGAAGGGCTAATACTCTTAATCTCAACTATGGTCCACCCTATAGCTGTGATGTGGTCTTTAAGCACTCGAATGAACTTTTCCTCTTAAAGCTTGGTTAGATTCCTTGCAATGATTAATGTAAATGTTTCTCTTTCTCCCAAAAACATATATTTTAAGTGCTCCAGTAATTGCTTCAGTTTAACTATAGGTGCCTGCACATCTAAAGGTAGATTTTGTACAAGATATTTGCAATTCAATAATTTGAAACGTATACTTTTTTGGCATCGATTGCAGTGATTGCAATACTAGCATAATTTCTTCCATCTCATCTGCAATGAATAAGTTCAAATTTTGTAAAGTGTTTTCTTGCAAACTCATGCAAAGAATGACTTCTAACTCACCTTTACCTCCTATATCAAAAACTTTTTGAGATAAGCAATCAATGGCATTAATTGATAAAACAAAACGAACATCACTAGGGTACCTCGTAGCTTAAAAAATGTTCAAGTGAACAATTTTACAATCAAACTCCATACCATCTCTTTTCGTTCTTTCTTTTCTTTTTTTAATATTGAAAGAAACTACATTAAAATAGGAATTTCAATGATAAGACATAAAATAACATCCTAATAATTATAGCCCATCCACATATATGTACACTCCCAAACTTAGAATTTTGTACATCCACAAACTCAACAATCACAAATGTTCCATTAGCTTTATGGCTTGGGTAGGACAATTGGTTAAGTATAAAGCATATAATGTGGTTAATACAAAAAAAAGGCTAATAAGGCTCAAAGGTGCTTATCAAAAAGGAGAATCATATAATGGGTAGGCTATTTGGCTAATGTAGCTTATGAAACAAAGAATGCCTAATAATTTCCATGTTAATGCATGTGATAAAAATGTGGTCTCGAATAGAAATTTAAAGCAAAATCAGGATGTACATGTCATGTAGGTCACACATTATCAAATGAGAATGAGACTGATATGAATATATCAGTCAAATAAGGCTTAAAATCTCACAGCTTTGTCGACCACTAGTCAATACTCTTCTAAAGATATATACATCGACCAATCATAAGAGTAATAGTACATGCTAAAATTGCTATCAAATTCTCTAGTCAATTCACACTCTAATCATGACTATATAATCCCATAATCAACAAAAAAGAGAAAATGTTTGTTTTGTTGTTTTATTTTTTCTCTCATTTTGATTGAAAACTTAAAACAAGCAAGAAACAAACCAACAAAGAACACATATGCATATAAAAAGAAATAAAAAATGTAAAGAAAAGAAATTTACTTCCCTTGGGTTGCCTTATAAGGAGCGCCTTTGTTTAGGGTCGCTGACTCGACTCTATATTTTCCTCACATGACAAAATTATGATCTTTAGGTATTACAGTTAGTGCCAATTCCACGCGAGGTTATTCTGGATAGGCCCTTAGTTGATCATCATCCCCATTTAATGTCTTCCCTATCCTTAGATTCTCAATCTCGATTGAGTTCATACACTCTGAAATATTTTGAATGTCTCTTTGCCTTTTCCTTCTTAATTTAATTCCTCTAACTTTCTAGGTAAAGGTAAAGAGCCAGTCTCAACAATAATTATGAACTCAGTTTTTACCTCCGAGCTAAAAGATGTATCTTTTTCTACTTCGAGCTCCTCCTTAAATTCTTTGACATAAATAATTCATTAAGGATTGACTTTAAAATTCTCAAGCTGCTCTTCACTTTGTAAAGTTTCTATACAAATGTCTATTGGGTACACCTCGGGTTGATATGGCTGCTCCTCTTCTCTTTCGGTTCTAGATGATTGATATCTCCCCATCGAGGCAATGCATCTTGCTAGAATTACAGAGCATCCTGTCAGATTTACTGTACACCTTGTTGAAACAGCTGTTGCATATTCTATTGGAACTGCTGCATATCCTATTGAATTTAAAGATTGTTAGCAACCATAATATTAAACAATTCTTCTAGAGATGTACCTAAATCATGTTGGCTCTCCAAAACTTGGATGTTAGGCCATGTATTTTGTGGAAATTGCCCTCCATCCTACTGGAATTGTAGACTATTATGTTGCAATTGTAAAGAGTTAGCGTTAAAAATATTAATCAACTCTTCCAGAGATGGATTGGAATCATGATAGAAAGCTTCTGGTGTGTATGAGAATTGTTGTGCATCCTGTAAACTATCATGGAAGTAATTATGATAATTATCCTATCTATAACAAAAGTTACGTTTATCAGTCTAAACATTGTTATAGGATTGAGAATATAAGTCATAAAAGAAATTACTTCCGTCTATATAAAAAAAATCATAAACACGAAACAAAAAAATGAAAAGATTACGAAATAAATGAAAAGAAATCAATTATGAATAAATATATAGAAAACACCAATTAAATCACAAATAAAAACTAAAACACTGTACTTCTTGACAACGGTGCCAAAATTGACAGCACGTTGTAATGCTAGTCAAAATAAAATAACTAGATACTAATATAGCAGTGGTGAGTCTAGGTCGATCTCACAGAGAATGTGGGTAAAGTTATTGAAATGAAATTAATCGGTTTTTAGGAAATAGGGGGTTTTGGATTTTGAAATAAGAAAATAAAATACAATTAACCTAATGAAAATAAAATAAAGAAAATATGCAAAAAAATGATAAAAGTGGGGAATTCGATAGGGACTCGATTCTTTGGTTCAATCTCATCCTATAACCTAATTAAGCATACTTCATTGATTTGTTATTCTCAAACCCCTCCTAGCAACTATTAATCGTGGGTTAATAATTAACCCGAGTTTTCCCTTAGGTTTTTGTTAATCAAGATACGATCGTTAATTAAACCTAAACACCAAATAACCTAGGATATGATCTCTAGATTTAATTAGGTAGTAGCATTACAAATTAGGAAAACCGATTAATCAAGGCAACAACTACATATCATGTGTCATTTAACCTAGTTCATGTTATCCCTAATGATTACGAATCATTAGTCGTTACATATGAATTTCAACATAATAATTACTGATTACATAGAAATTCTAGCAATGAGTTTACAAATAAACGATTCAATGATCGCATTAAAATAATCTTTTCACAATACCCAATGGATTTATACACAAATAACCGAATAATAATGAAAATTTGATTATTTATGCATAAAACCTAAATTAATTAACATGGGATAACACAATCCATTTCTAAAGAGAGAAAGAAATAACAAAAATAGTAAAATACACTTAACTCGGGTCGTTGGTGTCGTCTCCGAACCGATGTCGAGAAGTCTAGCCCTTAATAGGTCTCTCCTAAAAAAATGCTTCAGCCCACGGTGAATAACCCTACCGAAGCGTTCTCACTGCACCTCCAAGCTCTCTTTTGTCGCAAACTTCTCTCTATTTCATCCTACTCTCTTCTGTTCTATTTTTTGGCTACTGTTCACTCCATTATTATATGATGTGACAAATTAATGTTTGGCCCAAGATCTTGTACACCCTTTAAAAACCTTACAAACATCTTGGCCTTGAACTTTGTCCTTATCTATGTTTTAACGCAATTATCTACATTTCATGCAGACATTGTCTGCGTTTCCACAGGATGTCTGCGTGAAATGCAGACTACATTTTTTGCTTCATACTGTGCCGTTTTGCTCCTAGTTACTCCTTGCTTCTGTGCTACGTTTCATCTCCTACCTTGTCCTCCTACACTGAATTTTTTACATCTTGCACTATCATTTTTGTCTCTTTTTCTAGATGTCCATCTAGTCATTGTTCTTTGTATTTTTTCTTCTTTTAATTTTCTTCTTGTCTTTTAATTTTCTTCTTATTGCTCCATTAAGATAAGTGAAAATTAATCTTCAAAAAGTGGCCAAAATATAGAACTTTTGACTCACTTTAAATTCTTCACTTCCGAATTGTGCTTAAAATCATATATGAGTCAAAGTAAGTATCTTAAGGAATTTCTTGTCCATAATCGCTATGTGTTATGAAATAATTAAATAATCAATTAAGCACCTATCATCGAGGAACTTGCTTTATGTCATCAATTAGAGGTATGTTCTCCTCTACCTTCTTGAACATTTCCAAAATCTTCTTATCTTTCTCCTCTTTCTTTAACTTAGCAAACTTTCTAGGAAAAAAAGGCAAAGTATTAGTAAAGGTTTTAATAACAGGAGATTGAGAATTCCCCTTAGTTCCCTTTTTAGCTTCTTTTGGAGACACATTAAGTTACCTTTTATATTATTCATCATTGCTAATAATAGAGTTATGTGGTGCCTCTATTTCTTTA
Organism: Erythroxylum alaternifolium; assembly: GCA_027478495.1. Lineage (NCBI taxonomy): Eukaryota > Viridiplantae > Streptophyta > Magnoliopsida > Malpighiales > Erythroxylaceae > Erythroxylum > Erythroxylum alaternifolium. The sequence continues at coordinate 1,153,093 of JANIIA010000010.1, read as the reverse complement.
CCACTTCTTAAAGTGATAGCACTTGTATTCTCTTTCAGGTTCACAATCGTTTGATAAGGAATTTTACCTAAATTCTGATTTTCACAGTAGTTGCTATCTAACTCAATTGATTATTCATATTCTAAATGATTGCCCTTGTTTGTTATTGAAATGTTTTCATCATTTCTTTCAATGAAGGTATAGAGCTTGATGGTTGACCTTGTCTTTGACAAGGTTATTAGTAGGAGGCTTGTTGTTGTCCTTGCTATCCATAATTATTGACTTGAGGATTCTTCCATCCTAAATTATGTGCATAAGGGTAACTAGGATCATACTTCCTTTGTGGTTAGCTCAAAAAACTTCGAAAAGCATTCACTTGTTCTGATGAAGTCTCCTATAAGGTTGGACACATATTAGTGGGATGTCCTATCATTGTGCAAATTCTATATACCTTGACTTGTTGAGCGCCATCTCTTCAATTCATCATATAAGCTTAAGAAGATTAACTTGCTCATTTTTAGGTTTTCATAAATCCTTGTAGGATTCCCATTTAAAAGTTCTAATATCCAATCATGGCCTAATAGAGTAGAGGTTCTACATGGTTGCTTCTGTAAATGAAATTATTTTTTCTCTCCCTCAACTAAAGAAATAATTATTACCCTCATTAGTTTATCAATAGAATCTAATCCAAAATCTCAAAAAGAATCTATATATCTACAATAACAAAATTAAACAATTAATAAAACATTCAGTCAAAAGGTTTAATCAAATATAGACAAAATATTCATAAAAAATATAGACTTAAAATATTCATACAAAACATAAAATTAACATTTAGTCAAAAATTCATACAAAACACAAACTTAAAATGTTCAAACTATAGAATAATGCTTAAAATAAAAGTGTCAAATTAATAAGAATTCGATATATAATAATATGAAAATATAACTAAAGCGACATAATCTAATCTAGCTTCCTTGCATCTGCCATCTTCATAAAAATATCCCTATAAAGTGGAAAATTAGGTAAAGCCTTCAAAGCTTTTCTGTATTACACACCCTTAACACCCAATTCATCTAAGGAATTCAAACATTCTAACATTATGTTAGACTCTTGCTTAATTAATGAAGCTCCAAATTCATTCTCTATAGTGGATGATGTTTCAGTCATTTTTTTTCCAAGTAAAGCATTCTTCCTTTTTGATTGTTGACCAATTATAACCAAAACCTCTTCTAAAATGTTAGAATGCACCTTCTTTGCCTTCTTATTCTTAGGAGATTTATTTCACTTAGATGAAGAACCTATAACTTGATCCTCTTTTTCATTATACGAGCAATCTTCACCAACATCAATCCTATATTCCTCTTTTGAACTATTTGATGGAGATTTTATTGATGGATGAGCATACAAACTAGTTGCAATAGTATCTCTAAAAATATGATACAGGTTTTAAAACTCCTTACATTCTTTTTTTAAATTTGTGAGTCATTTTATTCACTTATAATGATGAGAAAGAAACATGAGAACAAATAGTATATAATATGATATATTAATAAAATAAAGACATATTTTCACCTTAAATTGGTTTTCCCAACATTCATTTGTACAATTAACTTCACCGATAAAGGAGTCGTAATTGATTCCTATTTCTTTAAGTAAGTTCTTGCAATTCTTCAATCTAGCCCTTAATCCACTATTCTTATTCTTCAATTGAACATCATTGTACTCCTTATTGAATTTTGTTTAAATATCTACTTAAATATTCATCTAACCATATTTGGAAAGGGTAGTAGTTGTTTTATTTCCCTTCTTCACTTATTCAACCATTAATGAGATTAAATATATTTCTATGGTATCATTCCATAACCCTATCTTTTTCATTTATTTCCACACAACCTTTATAATAGTTTGTATTGATCGGTGTAGATTATATTATATTTTGCTAGATGTATAAGTGTGTTTTAAAGTACTTCTCAAATGATTATTATAAGTATAGGCTTATAATTATGTTACTATTAATGTTTGTATATATTCTAAGTGTTTTTCTTGGTTTAGAGTGTTAGATCTCAATTTTATGTTTCATAAGTTGTTTCATGTGTTTATAAGTGTTTTGTTGCGGTCTAAACAAAACAATATAAATTACATTCTATCTAGATCAATTAGAGGCAAGCGCACCCCGTCGATAAGTAATATAAATCGGTAAGAACCGGATATCGTACCTAAGGGAAAATCCAACACGTAAGACAATTAAATTAAACGATAAAAAATTACTCGAATACTCAAGAATTGATTGATTTGAAAATAAAATAAATTAAAGTAAGCAAATCAAGGAAATCTAAAAAATGCAAGGTATGAATTAAAACGACTAGATTTAATCAAATGACAAAAATCGGTTAAGGTATTAGATTTTAATTGGATTGGACACTAAAAATAAAATTGTAACGGTGGATTGATTTAGGAAATACTTCACTTAAGCAAGTCGAACCC
>JANIIA010000010.1:1106656-1150527 GCA_027478495.1 Erythroxylum alaternifolium | reverse complement strand
TATTACAAGCCCACTAGGGAGTGTCAATACATAAGTTCCTATGGCTAATGCAAAAACTCTTGCTCCATTACCCATTCGCAGGTCTGACTCTCCCATATTGAGTTGTCTACTGTTCCTAAGGCCTTACATATCAGTACATATATGTGAGCCATAACTGGTATCCAATACCTATATGTTATTATTAGAAACAATATTAATATCAATAACAAACATACCTGACGTAAATGGGGCATTTGATGCCTTTTTCTACTTTAGTGAATCCAGATAGGCCTTACAGTTCCTCTTCTAATGGCTATCCTTGCCACAATGGAAGCATGTTCCCTTAGGGGTAATCTACTTAGCTTTCTTCTTAGCCACACCTCCTTTAGGCCTTATAGACTTCTTCTTCTTTTGGTTCTTCCTCCTCGAACTAGAAGATTCCATTAGCATTATATCCTTATTGTCCTTATGAATAGATGGCTCAATTGTTTTGAGCAAGTTGATTAGTTTAGGAATTGTTGTGGATATTTGGTTCATCCGATAGTTAAGCACAAAATTTGAATAACTATCAATCAAACTAGTTAGAATTAAGTCTATACTTAATTCATGATAAAATGGGGAATTCAGTAAGGACTCAGTTCTTTGGTTCAATCTCGGCCTACACCTTAATTAAACATATTTCATTGATTTGTTGTTCTCAAACCTCTCCTAGCAATAATTAATCGTGGGTTAATAATTAATACAAGTTTTTCCTTAGGTTTTGTTTAATCAAGATACGATCGTTAGTTAAACCTAACCATCAAATAACCTAGGATATGATCTCTAGATTTAGTTAGGCAGTAGCATTACAAATTAGGAAAGTTGATTAATCAAAGGAATAACCACATAGGATGATTCATTTAACTTAGGTCATGTTATCTTTAATTATTACGAATCATTAGTTAATACACATGAATTTCAACATAACAATTACAGATTATATCGAACTTCTAGCAATAGGTTTACAAATAAACGATTCAATGAATGCGTTACAATCATCCTTTCACAATGCCCAATGAGTTCATATACAAATAACCGAACAATAGAGAAAATCTGATTATCCATACACAACCCAAATCCATACGCCTAGAATAAAATAATAAATTCAATAGTAGAGAAACAAACAAAAAAATATGAAAGAAATGCTTAGCTAGGGTTGTCAACGTCGATGTCACCTCCTAACCGGTGTCAAAAACATAGCCTTCCACGGGTCTCTCCAAAGAAAATGCTTCAGCCCCACTCAAATAACCCTAGCCAAACCCCCTTTAGCTCTCTTCACTAGGCCTCCCTCTCTTGCAAGCTCTTCCCAACCTTGCTACTATTCACTGATATGACACATAAACTTTATTGGTCACGCTACTATTCATGTTTCTTTTTGACCTTACGGACTTCTCTATGCAAACATTTGCATTGAACGCAGATGTTGTCTACATTTAACGCGGATGCTATCAGCGTTAAATGCAAACATCATCAGTTTTGCGTTGTTTTGGTCTACTTTTTCTTTCTAGCTGACTTGTCTTGCTTCCAACACTACCGTTTTGTCTCATTTAATTCCCAGTTGTTAATTAACGTAATTGCATGCATAATCTATACAGCTCACGTTATTTGCATTTTTTTCTTCTTTTAATTTTCTTCTTGTCTTTTAATTTCCTTTTCTTGCTACATGAAGACAAGTGAAAATTAATCTTCAAAAAATGACCCAAATATCGTGCTTTCGACTTAGTTTATCTTCTTAGCTTCTGAATTATGCCTAAAATCACATATGAGTCAAAGTGAGTATCTTAAATAATTTCATGTCATTAATTGCTAAGTGTTATGAAATAATTAAATAATCAATTAAGCACCTATTAGAAGTTCTCCTAATGGGTCGATATCTAATATCCCTAATAATGACCTTGGGTTTGCCCAACAAGCCACCTTAGGTCAATCGGTAGGTATCAATCATACCAATTGCATTTATAATGCAACTATTGAATCTAGTGCTATCAACTATTGATGTGTGCACTTACATTGGGCTATCAACTCTTAATGCATGTACATCTCATGTACACTACCCAACTTCGCCTCTGTCTACATTGACCTTGGGTTTACCCAATAAATCAACGTTTCTAATTAAAACCTACATATTAATTCGAAAATCATATTTCTATGGATCGAACATATTCATGTAGAGTGAGCTTGCGTTTACTCAACGACCTAACTCTAAAAGAACTCTGGTTCTTACCCTATTAATGGAAGGCATTAGTTTTAATATTCTAAGTGAGAGATTTCTACTTAGGTCTCATCTAACTAGGATGGGCTTGTATATATATATATATATCTTACATGATATGGACACCCCATCATGTAAGTCCAAGCAATCCTAACATGCATTCTCTAATGCATTAAATTAAACACATGAGTTTTGGTTGTGACAATTTATGGATCCTAAAATTTGGAAGTTAATTAAACTTTTGAATACAATTGCTTACTAATTTTAATCTCGACTAAATTTGATTTTACATGTCATTTTGATTTTGAATTTAATATTAACCAAATTAAATTAAACTCCAATTTCGTAAAATCAGTTCAAAAATTAATACACCTTAAAAAATTATTTGATGTCAAAATTAAGAACTTTAATTTTGTCACACATTCCATTTCTAGTCATACTAGAAAATTTAATGCTGCACTTAAATTAATTCAAAATTAATTTTCAAAATTTTTAGAACATTAAATCATCATTCTATGCATCTCCAGGTCATTTCAAGTTCATGAAAATATTTTTGGAATCACCCAAAATCATCAAGATAATCGAAACCACACCTAGACATATAAAAATGACAAATTTGACGTCTAAAATTTTTTGGAAATCTAAATTTGAGAAAATTCATTTTGACATGCGTAAGACATCACAATAACACATATTTATCACATAAAATATTTTTAAGGTTCTAGAACCGAAACATACAAATACAAAATTATTAAGCAAACAATTCCATCAATTTCAACAAAACCGATCAGATCTGTTTATTGTTTGAAAAATTAATTTAAAAAATTTAATTAATTTTGGAAAAATTCAAGAGGATTAAAAACATTCTATATATGTTTACATAATTTTTCTAGAATCAAATTCCAGGAAAAACATGTTCAACCTCAATACTTTAGCAAACTAACATCATATGTTCTGCAGGAAAACAATTTTCATGCATGTTGTATAAAATTCGAAAATAAATATTTTAATCACATTAAAATCAATTTTCAATCATAAAAACCATATACAAACATATCATGAGCAGACAGAACCTTAGCTATCACAACCATGCAATCCTATTGCACATGTAATAGAAACTGCATCTAATAGGCATAAGATGTCTCTGATAAAACTGTTAGGTTTTGATCTTGCATCACATGTCAAAATAGAAAACAATAGTGGAAATATAAACAAAACCCAAAAAGCCAAGAACTTTCAAGTGCCATTAGATGTAACTTTAATAAATCATGAATTTAAGTTATGTACCTTACAATCTCCTTCGTTCTTCGTTATCTTCACATCTTCGGGATGCTGTAATCCACAACAACCAAATGAGGACGTCTCTAATGATATCCACTCGAACAAAGAAACCTGAAACCTCTTAGGAAGAATGGCTAGAACATACACGACGTCCTAGCTTTGTGATGTATTCTTTGTAGAGAGTGAGAAAAGATGTTGAACACTTCACCGAAAATTCTCTTTCTTTCACACAATGCTTACACAAAAATTGATGTTTCTTACACCCTTTAGCCTTCCTCTAAGCTCCAACATCAATGGAGAGTTATTAGGAATTAAGTGGTTTTTAATCCCACTTCATTTAGCATGAAACTTCCACCCCTTCTTTAAAGGGTAATTTTTTCACCTTGCTTATTAAAGGATAATTTTGTCATCTTACCTAATAAGCAAGATCACATGTGTCATATGATTCATAATTAAATGACCCTAAACTATCACAATTGTGTAGCTTAGTTATGCATCTCTCATATCTTGGATCCCATCCAAAACCATCTTACTAATTCTTCGCATCTTTAATGTTTGTGACCTATTAGGTTCCTAATTATGTTGGCCACTTGAATTAACACTTAATTCAAGCAAGTCATGAGCGGTATCTAGCAACATATTACAACCCCCAATTTACTGGAAAGTCAGTGGTTTAACTACAAACCCTTCCATAGAAAATGTTCCAGTGAAATCAATCCTTTCACCATCTATACCTACTTGGTTCAGTGTATAGGACTAAATTAACTACGTCACATCTAGCCCAAGTGATGTTAGTTCTTGTCCCCGAGGCTTATTACTTAATTAGATATGTCATTAAAGACTATCTTCATGGCATTTCTACTCCGGCCAAAGATTCCCAAGTAATTAACCCTACAAAAGGCCATGGGTATCATCTCCTTCTATCAAAAGTGGTGAATGCTTTATTGGCTACTCAGTTACTTTTGAACACCTCAAGTTATACCCAATCACCACCCTATAAGCAACCTCTAAGAGGTAATCAGGATTAGAGTCAAAGTACAAGATCAGTATTTAAGATATCCTTGAGCACCTCAAGTCTAAGGATATTTGCATTATTGCTATGATGTCATTGACACTAGAATAGATTATCCATATGATTGTCTCATGGAAGGTCATCCAATGTACTTACTACTCTTAGCAAGCATCCATATGTTAACTCTAAACTAATCTTAGCAACCATCCATATGTTAACTCTAAACAACTTATGCTTATAACTTACGAGATCCACTGCTTGATCTAATCAAGGAGTATAATATGTGCTAGTATGTCCGGAATAATAATCTCTTATCTCATTAATCCTATGACTAGGGATAATTTAGATACTAACATAATTACACATGATAGGAATCTCATTATCAAAATCTCATCATGATTTCTTTCATGCTATGTAATGTATCAAGGACTTCATTAATTTGATTTAAGATCACTATCAATTCATAAAGAACATGAACATCAAATTAACGAAAAAGCCTTTTATTAATCAAAAAGATTTGTACAATAAGTGCTAAAGGTGATTACCTTTAGAGCACTTCTCTAACATAAATATCACATATAATTTCAATGTTTAGTTTATAAGGTTGTCGCCACAAACTAAACCACATGTCCTTAGGGTTACTGGTTTTGAACTGAAGGAAAGTAAAGAATTTATGGGTGAGCTCCTTATAGACAAGATATTGGAAGTATAAACTTGCTCCACTAAATTCTTTCTGCTAAATTCTCGACCCTATCTCTCACTTCTAGCTTATCAAGCCTAGCAAAATTGAAGTACTTCGGGACTATTATCTATTTAACACTAAGGGATTATAATCAAATACCTTCCTCCTCTAAGTAGATTAGGATGGGTGTTCCAAAATTTGCCACTCTATTTCTTCACACGCGGCCTGAGACTTGATTTCTTCCTGATGATTGGTTACGCTTTGCTAACTGCTTAATATACAGCATAATGGGCTATAAGTAGCTAGAAGTTGGAAGAGAGTGGAAGTTTGAAGGTTGGTTAAAGAAAAGGGAGAGCATTTCTAAACTTATATAGATAAATTTAAAACTAAAGCGAATGAAGAAATGAAGTTAGAAACGAATATATAAGTGAAGGAAGGGCAAAATGGTCAAAAATTAAGTTAAAAGTCACGTGGGACAAATTTACCCTACTGCAGGCTACGATCGTGGCCTGCGTCGATGATGGCCACGATTGTGGTCGTGGCCTTTCCTGCACCTCACTGACTATTCATCTTTTCTCCCTATTTTACATCCAAGATCTTTCCCTAACACATTATTCTGACCATGTACCTCATGACTCACCTTTATAGCTTCCCTAATCCGTATAATCTTCTATCCTTTCGAGATATTTATTGAATTCAAACTACTCCAACAATGAAAATCAAAACTACCTAACAGCAAACTTGTGCAACAAACCTTTAAGTAACCTTAAAACACATCATTGAGCACCTAAACAACAAGAGATCGAAGGGCGAACCAAGTTAACACCCAATCAATACCAAACTAAATACTATCAAATCAAAGCAAAACCACACTAACAAAAAGAGAAGCAAACAAAAGACAAACATGTTAAGTTAAGGTCATTAGCTTCACCATTCCATATGCAATCATGAAAGAGTGAGTGAAAGGAAAGAAAGTACTTCCCTTTCTTGTAAGAATGGTCGTCTAACATATAGCTTGCACCTATGCCCATTAACCTTAAAATTTTCACCCTTTTCATTTTCCAACTCCAAAGCTTTATAGGGAAACACTTGAATAACCTTAAATGGGTCACTTCATCTTGACTTGAGCTTTTTGGGAAATAAACGAAGCCATGAATTAAACAAAAGCACTAAGTCCCCACTCTTGAATTCGTTCTTCTTGATGTGGGCATCATGCCACTTCTTAGCCCTTTCCTTGTATAACTTGGCATTTTCATATGCATCATACCTTAACTCCTCCAATTTAAAAAGTTGTAACAATCTCTTCTCGTTTGCTAGATTCCAATCCATGTTTAATTTTCTAATTTCCTAATAGGATCTATGCTCCCAATCCAATGGTAAATGACAAGTCTTGCCATGTACAAATCGATATGGTGTTGTACGTATGGGAGTTTTGAAAGCTATCCTGTAAGTCCACAATGTATCATCCAACTTCAAAGCTCGATCTTTTCTTGAAGTGTTCATTACCTTCTCTAAAATCTTCTTCAACTCTCTATTCATCACCTCCACTTGGACACTCATTTATGGGTGGTAAGGGGTTGCCACTCTATGATGAACATTATATCTCCTCAGAAGAGCCTCAAAGGGTTTATTGCAAAAGTGACACCCTCCATCACTTATGATAGCTCTAGGCACAGCAAATCTTGTAAAGATTTTCTTGATGAACTGTTCCACCACCTTGCCATCATTTGTTGGAGTAGTTATTACTTCGAATGACCTAGACACATAATCAACTCCAACTAATATATAAGAGTTACCTAGGGAAGATGGGAATGGTCCCATGAAATCTAAGCCCCGCACATCAAATCTCTCCAGCTCCATGATGTTTGAAAATGGCATATCATCCCTCTTCAAATTATTACCCACTCTTTGACGCCTATCACAATGCAATACAAAATCTCAACCATCCTTGAACAAGTTTGGCCAGTAGAGTCCACACTCTAAAATATGAGTAGCCATCTTGTTCAATCCATAGTATCCTACATAAACTAAACTATGACACAAGTTAAAACTTTAGGTGTTTCATCTTCAAGGATACACATATGAATCAAACTGTTAACACATATTTTATATAACACAGATTCATCCCAAATATAGTGAGAACACTAAAATAATAAACGCTTCCTTTGTTGATGCGAGAGATCAGAAGGAAGAATACCACCAGAGAGATAGTTGAGAATATCTATAAACCAAGGAAGAAAAGGATTTTCTGCTATCAATAAGGCCTCGTCAAGAAAACGCTCTTCAATTTCCTCTTCCTCTTTATTTTGCACCCCTTTAATTATTAATAGGTGGTCCCTTACAATATTTTTTGCTCCTTTCTTGTCCTTAATCTCAATGTTGAATTCTTAGAGCATAAGCACCCATCAAATGAGCCTAGATTTGGCATCCTTCTTTGCAAAGAGATAATGCAGCACCGCATGATCTGTAAAAACAATAACTTGTAGGCCTAAAAGATAAGAACTAAATTTTTCACAACAAATACCATGGTAAGCAACTCCTTCTTAGTAGTAGTGTAGTTCAATTGTGCTCCTGTCAAGGTCTTATTGGCATAGTAAATTGAATGTAGCCTCTTCTCTTTTGCTATCCGAGTACACAACCAATGACATGGTCGCTTTTATCACACATGATCTCGAAGGGAAGTGACCAATCTGACAACGTCAAAATAGGTGCTATTGTAAGAGCCTTCTTTAACCTATTAAAAGCATCTAAACAATCATCATCAAACATAAAAGACACATCTTTAACTAATAAGTGAGTCAAAGGTCTAGCAATAAGAGAAAAGTCCTTAATGAACAGTTTGTAGAACCATGCATGATCAAGGAATGCTCGAATTCCATTGATGTTAGTATGAGGTGGGAGCCTTTCAATCACTTCAGTCTTAGCTTGATCTACCTCAATCCCTCTGCATGAGATCTTTTGGCCCAAAACATCTCCCTCTTGGACTATGAAATGACACTTCTTATAATTCAAGACTAAACAAGATGCCTCTCATCTTTGTAACACTCTATCCAAATTAAACAAGCAATGATCAAAAGAGTCTCCAAAAATAGATAAGTGATCCATAAATAGCTCCATGAAATCTTCATTCATATCTGTAAAGATGGCCATCATGTACCTTTGGAATGTGGCTGGTGCATTGCATGAACAAAAGACATCCTCCTGTAAGCAAAAGTCCCATAAGGACAAGTGAAAGTAGTCTTCTTTTGGTCCTGTGGGTATATGAACACCTGATTGTACCCTGAATATCTATCAAGAAAATAATAAAAAGCATGGTCAGCCACCCTCTCAATCATTTGGTCCACAAAAGGTAACGGGAAATGATCTTTCTTGGTGGCTAAATTGAGTTTCCTATAATCAATGCACACTCTCCAACCTGTGATGGTCCTAATGGAAATCTTCTCACCTTTTTCATTCTCCATCACTATCATGTCTCCTTTCTTAGGCAAACATAGCACCAGACTCACCCACTCGCTATCTGAAAATGGGTATATAATACTTGCATCTAAAATCTCCACTACTTCCTTCTTCACAACCTCTTGCATTTTTTGGATTTAACCTTCTTTGCCGCTCTCTTACTATCTTGCATCCTTTTTTAAAGTTAATCCTATACATCACCACATTGGAGCTAATCCCCCTAATATCAAAATTTTGCCACCCTATGGCTCTCATCCTCTTTTTAATGGCCTTTACGACTTTCTCTTTTTGCTCAAAATCCAATTAGTTGGAAATGATGATGGGTAGGGTGTGGTCGTTACCTAGAAATGTATATCTCAGTGAAAAGGTAAGGGTTTTAGTTCTACTATAGGTGGCTTTACAATGGAGGGTGGTGTGGGTGCATCCGTTCTCTCTAATTTCTCTTACTCACCCTCCTCACACAATTCCTCTTTGCTTACACTCTAATCCCTATACACTTCAACAACTTCCTCTTTAACTTCCTTCACACAATCATCCACAACATCAATCTTCATACATGCACTTCCATCCACCAGCTTCTTCAAAGATTTAGTCATATTAAATTCAACCTACTCATCACTAATTCTCAAAACCAATTTTCCTTCATATACATCAACTAATGCCTTACCATTATTTATAAAGCGCCTACCCAAAATCAATGGACAATTCCTATCTTCTTCAAAATCCAACACAACAAAATCAATAGGAATTATAAATTTATCCACTTTTAGGAGAACATCTTTTACTACCCCAAATGGCTTCTTGATGGATTGATCCGTAAGTTAGATAAGTATGGATGTTGGCTTGACATCTCCTAGTCCCAATTTCCTAAAAACACACAAAGGAATCAAGTTAATACTGACGCCTAAATCATATAATTATTTAGAAAATTCAAAATCACCAATAATATATAGAATAGTAAAACTCTCTGGATATTCCAGTTTTAAAGACATTGTGCTTATGATGATCGAACTGCAATTCTCCATTAAGGTCACCGTTAGATTGTCCTCCTAATTGCATTTGTGCATCAATATATCCTTGAGAAACATCGCATACTTGGGCATACACTCCAATGCCTCCACCAATGACAAATTAATCTGAAGCTTCTTCAACTTCTCCAAGAATTTGGAGAGTTTAGTGTCTACTTGATGTTGTCTCACCCTCTGCGGATATGGAATCTTAGGCTTATACAGTGGTGGTGGCACATATAACTTATCTTCTTGTTTCTCTTCTACCTTCTCTTCTTCTATCTCTTTGCCTTTACCTTTCTCCTTTTGTTGGCTATCCTTTTGCACACTTGGCTCCTCTAATTGCTTGTCATTTCTAAGTGTGATCGCCTTGAGTTGTTCCTTTGGATTGGCCTCAGTGTTGCTTAGTAAGCTTCCTACATTCCTAGAAGACAAAGCATTAGCAAGTTGACCTACTAATACCTCCATGTTATGGATGGATGAAGCGTGGATCTTTACAATCTGGTCAAACTTTGCCTCCATTCTCTTTTGAATCTCTTCTTGTCTTCTTTGACCTTCCTCTTGGCTCAAGAATTTTGAACTCAATATGTCCATTAACTTATCCATTTTGCTCTCTAACGACCCAAGTTGGTCTTGCTAAAATCCAGGAGGTCCTTATGCTCTCACTTGGCCACCTAGATTGTTAGCATTCCAAGAAAATTTTGGGTGGTTTTTTCAAACAGGATTGTAAGTGTTAGAGTATAGATTGCTATCTCTTTATAGTTGGCCTAAGTAATTTACTTATTTGTACCACTGGCTCCCAGCAAGAAGCATTCAGTTGTGCCATGGTTGTCCTACCCACATAACTCACATTATAATTACATGGCCTTGACTATGGATGAAAAAGTTCCTTGCATGTTACTCAATTGCTTAGTAAGGGTGGCAATCTGTGTTTGCAAGGCTGTCACCAAATTAATTGGAATCATCCATTTTTGCTCCTTAGACCATTGTCTACTCCTTTTAGTTGACCACTTATAGCTGTTACTCGCCAACTCTTCCAAAAGTTCATGAGTTGCATCAATAGTTTCTCATCAAAGACCCTCCTATAGCTGTATCTATAGTTCCCTTTATGCTCTAATTCATACCATTGTAAAATGCTTACAAAAGGAACTCCCTCGAAAGGTTGTGGTAGGGGCAACTCCTTTATATTTCGTTAAATCTCTCTCAAGCTTAATACAATGACTCCCCATCATTTTGTTGAAAGTTTGTGCTCTCCTTGATGATTCTTGTTGTTTTAGTCAAGGGGAAGTACTTAGCTATGAAAGCTTGGGCTAGCTTCTCCTAAGTAGTGATTTGCCCTGAACTGAGTGATTTATACCATATCTTTTCTCGATCCCTTAAGGTAAAAGGAAACAATCTTAACCTCACAACATCGTTAGGCATCCTATTAAACTTGAAGATGTCATAGATCTCTGAGAAGTTAGCAAGATGGGCATTGGGATCCTAGTTTGATAACCCATAAAACTATACACTGCTTTGAAGTATGTTGAAGAGTGCCAGCTTGATCTCAAAGTTATTGGCTTATACCGCAAGCCTTGCAACTCCTTGACGACTGAAACTTGGCCTCTTAAAGTCCATCAATGTCCTCTCAGTTTCTCCTCGCTCTCCTTTTGCCATATTCCTTTGTATTCAGTCTTGACGTCTATCTCTTCTTAACTTTCTTTCGTGCCTTGCAATGTTTGAAAACTCTTCTTCGTTAAGCTTGTTAGACCTTCTCGAGCTCCTTGTGTTCATGCACCTGCAAATACGCAAGGAATAGTATCAAACACTCTTAAATCAAATTCACCCAAACTAAAAAAGATGCTAAACAAAATAATCTCCGACAATGGCGCCAAAAAATTATGAAATACAAAAACAAACTACTTGTTTTACGCTAAAAACCGTAAGTATGCGGGTTATTACTTGTAGTAAAAAAATAGATATCGTCCCATAGAGATTGTGCTTAGGCATAACTTAATTCAGGTTATGTTTTGTTTAAGACTCAAATTCAAATATTAAAAATTGAAAAATAAACTAAATCAAGCAAACTAGCAACGAACAAATAATGTAACAAAAGTGCAAAAACTTTGATTTCAAAATTAAAGATTAGAGATCATTTTTCCCTATCTTGTCTCCCTCCTACCTTGTTGATTGAATTATGCCTCATATAAGATGTCTTAATGTTTTAATCACCCTCTCTCAAGGTGTAATCAAATGTCCCTAGCCAAACCAAATGGGATTGAGTATGTAATCTCTCAATCTATAAAAATAGTCTACCAATTTAACTAGTTATGAAGCTATCCTATGGGTAATAAACTAATTAGTCAAGATCTCTCTCTAACTAATCAATTAGCTTGATAAATGCAGGTCTTTAGTGTGCCAACTCTCATTGTACATCCCTACACAATTTACGCAACTTAATTTCTCAATATATTGTGAGGTTTAAACACAACATTTATCAAAAGAATTCATTCATTAAAAACAACAAATTAGGAGTTCAATTAGTAGTTTAAAAGAAATCTCTACAATAAATTCAGCTACTCATAATAGAAACAAGTTCAACCATATCCATATTCTCCAGAATACAAAACATACTGAAAAAAAACAAAATAAAACAAATACAATAGTAGCTTTCTTCCTTTTTTGTATCTGAAAAGCTGGAAAATGGAAGCTTAATGGAAGCTCTTGATTATCAATCTCGATTCCCACCTTTTTCCTCAAAAGCTTATGACTTTCTGTGAATAGTCGAGAGAAAATTTTGAATGATGGCTACTGTCTTTCTAAAAATGTTTAAGTAAGGCCCAAGGTTTTTTCTATTTAAGGTAACCTAGGGTCTTTTCGAGGTCCAAAAAGATTGAAAAGTCCCTTGAAAACTTGATTCTGGAAGTGTCCCCACTCCATACTCAAGTTTTCAAGGACCTTTTTAAATAGAAAATTTTTCAATGCAGGCCACGATCATGGGCCAATATTGGTGCTTTTATCACGATTGTAGCCATTTTCTTCTTTAGTTCTATTAGTGAGAAAATATAATGAAACTTGGAAATTTTGCATGAACTATAGGGCACTTAATCGTTTGACAATAAAAAATAAATTCTTAATACCAGTCATTGATGAATTATTAGATGAGCTGTAGGGTGCCAAATTTGTTTCAAATTCAAACCTCAAGTCAGGCTATTTTTAAATCATGTTAAGCATAAAGGACGTGCACAAAACAGCCTTTTGAACTCATCATAAGCACTTTGAATTTTTGGTAATGCCCTTCGGACTCTCTAATGTTTCCTCTACTCTTCAGTCCCTTATTAATGAGATTTTTAAGGCTCATTTACAATAATTCATTTGGGTATTTTTTTCGATGACATCTTGATCTACAGTCCAACTTAGGTTGAGCATAAGAAGCATGTTAGGATTGCATTTTATATTCTGAGAGCTCGTCATCTTACAGTCAAAAAAAAGAAATGTCAATTCGACCAAACCCAAGCCCAATACTTGGGACATATCATCTTTTAAGAAGGTGCAAAGGTGGACCTAGAGAAAATCAAAGCAATAGTGGATTGGTCGAAACCTGTTACTATGAAGACCTTCTGATTTTTTTTAGACTAATTGGATATTTATCGTAAGTTTATTGCAGGTTATGGGAAAATCGAAACACCACTGACAACCATGTTGCAGAAAAGATTTTTTCGTGGACTCCAAATGCGAACAAAGCATTTGAGGCATTGAAGCAAACCATGACCTAGGCCCTGGTTTCAACATTGCCTAGCTTTGACCGTTCATTCATAATATAATATGATGCATCTAGAAATGAGTTTCGTGTTTTTCACATGCAAGAGCAGTGACCAATTGCATTTTTTAGCATCACCTTAAAGGGAAAGAACCTTTTGATATCTATCTATGAGAAGGGAATGAAAGCGTTAGTTTTGGCAGTTAAAAAATAGTGATCATATTTAATGGGTTATCACTTTGTGGTGTGAACAGATCAGCAAAGCCTCAAATTTCTTTAGGAGCAGTGAATAACAACTAAACCATTAAAAAATGATTGATAAAGTTAATAGGGTATGATTTTTCCATTGAGTACAAGAAGGGGAAGAATAATGTCGCAGTAGATTCATTATCACGAAGGGAGGAAACTAATGCCATCTAAAGCCTTTTGCTGCAATGGATGCTGTCAAAGTTGAAAACCAATCACACCTGAAGTTGTAGCAAGTTTGACTGCTGTATAAGCAACAAGAGGTTATCGGACTATGGGATAATCGAGATGGTATTATGTTCTTTAAGGGAAAAATTTACCTTCTCTCAAATTCAGAGTTAATTCCTGTCATTCTCCAAGAAATACATGGTAGTGGCATGAAGGATTTTACAAGACCTTCCATAGAGTAAAGGAAGTTTTTTATTGGAAGCAAATAAAGAAGACACTAACAAATTACAACAAGCAGTGTAATTTTGCCAACCTCACAAAGTCAACCACCAAATGTCGATGGGCCTTCTTTACCCATTACCTATTCCTACACGGGTATGGACTGATATCTGTATGGATTTTGATGATGGACTACCCCCATCTTAGGGAAAACAGCGGCTGTCCAAGTATGCACACTTTATTCCATTAGCACATCCTTACAACTGCACCAAAAATGGGACAAGCATATTTTGCAAATGTATTCAAACTCCATGGTGTGTCAAGATCTATTGTGTTCGATCATGATTCCACTTGTTAAAGTGTTTTTTGGAAGGAGCTTTTTAATAAACAGGGGAATAGTTTCAACTACAGTTTATCCTATCACCCACAAATAGATGGACAAACTAAAGACGTGAATCAAACTTTGGAGATGTACCTACATTGTTCACTAGTTCTAGGCCTCATGAATGGGTGCAATGGCTTCCTTCGACTGAATTTTGCTATAACACAAGCCTACATGCTTTTACTTGCAAAATCCCTTTCAAAGTGGTATATGGTAGGTCACCTCCCCATCATACTTACTTATGTACTAGGTATGGCGAAAATTGATGCTATAAATCAAACATTGCAAGCAAGAGATCAAATAATTTGAGACTTAAGGTCTCAACTCCAACAAACTTAAGCTAGAATGAAATCTACATTTTGTAGAGGCAGAGTGGAAAGGGTATTCGATGTCGAAGATAAGGTATACCTCTGTCTACAACCATATCGCCAAATATCCTTAACATTGCCCTGGTCACAAAAATTTTCTCCACAATTTTATGGGCCTTATCAGGTGCTGGAGCGAATTAGAGCTGTTGCTTATCAGTTGGACCTACCTCCAGGAACAAGAATTCATCCTATGTTTTATGTCTCCCTTCTCAAGAAACAACTGAGTGCTCGTAATAAGGTTGACTCAAGCCTACCTATTATGTCAGACGATTTGGGATTACTACAACCCTAATCGGTGGCAATTTTGGACAGTCACAAGAAAGGCCTTAATTATGAATTACTTATCCACTGGCAATGTCTCCCAGCAACATAAGCTACATGGAAAGACAAAGACTCATTCAAGGAAAATTTTCCAGATATTTTACTAGTCCTTAAGGACAAGGATTTTTTCATTAGGGATGGAATGTCAAGTGCCTATATTATGGTTCTTTAGATTTTCATATGTGTCCATATTGTCTTTATGGGTTTCATTATTGTTTTATTCACTTGAGTTAGTAAAAGTAGTGCAGTAGTGGGCTGTTGAGCTATTCTTTAGTTACCTACTTTTAGCTATTTATTTGCTACTTTTTAGCGTAAGTGGTTATCTAATCTGATTCATGTGTTTAGGATTATAAGTTCATAAATTCCATAGATCATGAGTAATAAAGGATCACAAAAAATTCCAAAAACTTGACTCTAGTGTTATACTGTATTTTTTCCTTTCTGTTAGTATTTGATTAGCAACATAGCTTGGGGAAGAGGGAGAGGTCAAGGAAGGAATCGGGGTCATAACACATGCTCATCAGTGCAGCCACAGGTAGACGCAAATATAATAATAAGAACAATGAAGAATAGTTATATTTCATAGTGTATAATGGTGTCAAAAGAAGAATCTTGTAAAGAAAATTGTATACCTTATGTTAACATAGTGTTTTACAAACAACTAAATGAAAACAACACTTGATAACAAGTGGCCCCTGAGTATCAATTTCTCTTGTGTAAAAGGAAAGAAGGGTTTTAACATATAGGACTTTTTGCTAACTACCGAGGCGTTAAGGCAAGGAATTATATTGAACATTTTGCCAATTCTGCGGATTTAGAAGGTCCAAGAAATGCTTTGCCATAGGCAATAGGCAGTGACAATAATTTCTTAGCCTTGTTAACATAAGCTCGTTTTGTAAAATTATCATAATCATTAGCTTCAATGGCATCTAGGATCTGCCGATATAGCAACAGAGATGCCCATACTGGCCATCGGCTAGCAGCATTCAGCTCTGTAACGCCGTTCTCAGCTGCATCAAAGAACATTCGTGCACGCTTTATTTGTCCCTTCATGAAACTTCGCCACTTGTTGGTCACTTTCCCGTTGAATATGTCATCATCAGAAAGACCAGCTTGTGCTAGCTCATCCGCTGGGAGATATATTCTGCCCCTTCTAGCACTGAGAAACAACAAACCAACTAATCTGAGTATTTATCCAGTTGAGGAATCAGGAAACAATTGATGAACTCAAATATAGATAACTAATCACTTTTTCTTAGGAAATGCTTTCAACCCCATTGCTGCATCGCATTATAAGAACACTCTTTTTCTCTTTAATTAAGGATCCAGCGTGATTTGCCCGTCAAGTTTGGATAAGAAACTTACTCCTCTCCGACATCTCTGAGTATGTTGGTGAGCTGATTGGCTATTCCAAGTGCTAATGCAGCATTGTAAACACTTTCTGTTGTAGCCTTAGATTCAGGTGCTATCCCCATTACAGGAACAGTCATCAGCCCCACTGTCCCGGCAACATAATAACAATAAAGGTAAAGCTCATCAAAGTTCTGATATCTTGATTTTATCAAGTCCATTCTCATTCCTTCTACCATGTCCTTGAAGGGCTGCCAATATTCAGACAACCAGTTCGGTCAGGAAGTTCTCAACACTAAACACAAGTAGGAAAGCATGTCTTTTTAGCCCCATGTTTTATGTTTACCTGTACATCAACAGGGTATTTTGAGACTGTATCTGATAGAGCAGCGTCATACATATCATATGGACGACCTTCGAAAACGTCATTCAATCTTTGCTCCCATCTGTCAAGGGCTTTGGGTGTAATATGACACGCATTGGGGCCATCTACAAGCTCATCAGTCCTCCTGCACCAAACTGTGGAACAACATAAAAAACCAGCGACTTCAAAGCTTTAGACAACTTTTTCAAGGAGGAGATAGACACTTCAAAAGATGAAAAGTTCTCTTGCAAAATATGGCTTTAGTCAAGTCAGATGCAATAATTTATCAAATGAATGAGATGGAATCCAGAGAAAGCAAGCTATCAAATAGGATAGCTTTTAAGTTTCGGGGTGCACCTGTTATAGTAGAAAATAAACATCTAGCAAAGTAGATTTAGAAATAAAATTCTACTCACGTTTCATGGATTTATTGTCTCCCAAAACTTCTGCAGACTAGCCATGAATTATGCATCTTTAACATATCAAATGGTGAAGACGATCTATTTTAGGAGTAACGAAGTTATCGTACAATAGATTCAATTCGATGTCTCACCACAGAAGCTTAAATGATTTTCATAGATATCACAAGCTTCTTCACTTTAAAATCACGCAATCAAGCAAAATCCACATTCACATGATATCCAGACGATGGAAATGCCATTTGAAATGTTACGTGATCATCACAAATTCTATTGAAAACCAGAATATGCTTTACTCAACGTCCATATACAGAAAAAAAAGAAAGAAAAAAGCATATCTTGATGAAAGTTGAATGAATCCTGAAATATACATACCATAAATAGACCAGACAGCTCTCCTCCGTTCTGGAGTCATAAGCAATGTCCCTAGAATTGAAAATAACTGGTAAGAAAATTAATATTGGAATATCCATTTTGCAAGACTAGTTCTTCCAGAATTACCAAAAGCATGCAATGTGTCCCAGCAGAAATAGGACACTTTGCGAATCGGTACGTTGCTTCAGAACAAGTCAAATATTTTTCACCGTGCACAAATGGAGTCCAACCCACATCAGATTTCAGGAATATTTTGCGACTTTTAATATCAAGATTATACCCTTGTGAAACATAGAAAATGTTAACAGATTTGAGCACGTAAATTGAAGATAATAGAAAATCCCAATCTTCACTTCACTTCACTAGTAAGTGTTGAAAGTAATAGTAGTATAACTGCGATGCTCTGATAATTGATCCCTATGTTCCGGGTTTTGAACTAGCAGCCGAATGATCAGTAGCCCCAAGAAAGAGTTTGTAATAAGTAAATGAAAAGTTTATGGACACAACAATTAATTAAAAGAAATTCAGTAAGCTTTTGACTCGATGCCCATGTGCAAGTGGTGCCCTTTTGAAAACGTTTTTAACGTTATCAGATTCTTGTTTACTGCAAAAATGATTTATTTTATGCTTGAAAAGGTTAAATACAAGAATAAGAACAAGCATGTTGGTCGCACATCGTAAACCAAGAACAAGGGAGAGACAGAGGACAAAAGAGCAAGTAAGTACCCAAGTAAAAAGTCTTGGCATACTCCGCACAGACCTCACCACATCTATCATAGGCCTCTTTTAACAGATCCCAGTTGGACATTCCTTCCAGTTCCACATCTAATAAATTTCTCTCTCCTTTTTGTTCTTTCACCAAAGCAGCTTGCTTCAACACAGCCTCATAAACCTTATCCTCTGAAGATCTGACTGGGTTTGCCATTGCAGCGGAAAAGGCAGAGACCCCAGAACAATATCTCAGTGTTGATGAGCAAAGTTTAGACCTTCCCAATTGTTTCCCACTTTTCGGTATCAAACTGAAAAGACTAGTTCCAACGGCATTCTCTTTGGGACTAATCACCCAAAGAAGTACACCAGCCATATATCTCAAAAAAAATAAGAACTGTAATTTACGATCTCTTTTCAGAACGACCCTGGTTTTTGTTCAAAAGGTATTGTTTTTCTCTTTGAAAAACGGTCCTAGCTTTGAGGAGAGCAATGGAAGGCCAAAGTAAAGTTGTGGAGTGTGAGAAATCTGGTTTTTTTGCTGTCTCCTACCTTTGCTTTTATTGCTCCTTGCCTTGGGGTTGGCTAGTACGAATTCACCACTAGCCAATAGCCTTCGTTTGTTGCATTCCATGTAATCCAAGTTATACGTTTTATCGCTAAGGTTGATGATAAGAGTGATTTATACGAAAGGATATACTTCTTAGTTCTGACCAAAGGAGAAAGACAAATAGAAATTACCTTAAAAATAATACTCTCAACTTCAAATAGAAATTACCTTAAAAATAATACTCTCAACTTCAAATATGTAACACTCAACAAAAATATATTATTTTCTTTTCCTAACTAGGATTATTGCTAACATTTTCTAGAAAGATTTAAAATAAGGAAAAGTTTCAAAAGAATTTATTTTTAATATAAAATTAAAGCACCACTTATAACCTCAACTAGTCATGAACATCGCAAAAGTCAATCTTTGGTGATATATCCCGTAATTGGATCATATCACAAGTTTATATTACTTTGTTCTAATTTTGTTCTATAAAAATTTATTTATTTAATAAATAAAGCTTATAAAAATTAAATGAATAGGGTCATACGAAAAAAGAGGACACGCCGAAATTAGTAATACAAGATGTTGCATCCCCGCAGCCATTCCTTTCTCATCTCATCCTAAAGGACTCTCTGCCTCTTGCTTTTGCCCTGTCCAACTCCACACCACATCATAAATTACTTGATTTTCAGAAATAAAGGTACCGTTCTTCTTGGCAGGGAGGACTAGTATTTATGCTGGAATGAAGAATTCAACCATATTACAATGATTTCCAAAATAAAATGCAATTCATATTTGCAAAATAGTTATATTACATTATATAGTTTATTTCGATTAATATAAAAAATTTTAATTTGAAGAGAATTGAATATGAAATATAACCATTTACATGTAAGGAGAATCTTTCATGATTCAGACTAACCACATCATAACGATAGGCTTTTTCAAAGAAAAAGAAAAGGTTTAAGGTTTTTTCGAATCGTTTTGAAGTTCAAACTTTTCCCTTTCCATTGACAAGTACTAATAAACAAAAGAAAAGAACACGAAAACCACTAAAGGACCAAGTAGTCAATGGCATCTTATTCGGTATCATCTTGAAGAAGTATATACGACAGGACAGGTGGGGACTGAAAAAGAGTAGGTTCTTGATCCTTCTTGTGCATTTGGCTGATGTGGCCAATTTCCACAACCAGTTCAGATTGTGAACTATGGCCACTGCGACACTTTTCATTTTGTTTTTTTTTTCTCTTTTTGCTTGGATTATTATATATATTACACTTTGTGATAAAAGAAAGAAGAATACGTTATGTCATTGTTTTGTCCAATGCAGTGAGGACTTAACTTCAAAACACTACTGGTGTGGACGTGATTCAGATTAGTGGTCGTAGAATATCGAAGAACTGGAACTGCAGAAATTGAAAGGCAGCAAAGAGGGCAGCGTATTTCACGTGCGTGATCACAACACCACAGAAGGAGGCAATTGCATGGCAAGTTGAATAAAAAGTGTTGTTGCTTTAATTTTCTCCACTTGTTATTTTTTTTCTTTTTTTGGTTTGTATTTTTACGTTTATGCATTTACTCTCGCCAGCCATTTTCCCTACTTTTCTTTTTCAACAACAGTGCAGTGCCGTGTTCTAATTTCTAATGAAGTAGCTACGAATCAGAAACACGTTGTTCAACACCTATATTGAACAGTAAATCATCACTTAAACAAACGCAGATGTATTTCTTCTTTTAGCATGAGACTTGGAAGGTTTAACTAAGAATATGCGATGTGTTATCCTTTTCCAATTTCCACCAGTCAATCTAGTAGCAAAAGGAACATAGAACCCAACTACTAGATTAATACGGTATACTACTTGCGATTGATAGCTACTCTATAGTGCTTATGAGTGTGCACCGAGGATGGCAGTGAGCTATATAATCTTCTGGACACAAAATAAGAAAAGCGCATGTGCAACAAGTCGTCCCTTTACGCAATCCCTATACAATATAATTAAGGAGAAATTTTTATAGCTAATCTTTGGTGATCAATCATATCAACAAGAAAAATATTTTTGAGATTTATATTGATAAATTTGTTAATTATGATTGAAAAAACAACATATTTTCTTCGTATTTTTATTGACATTCTTTTCTTTTTATTCTTTTCTCCATTTCTATAAAAGACATTTATATAATGCTTGAATCTCCAAGTTGGGATTTACTACCTTTCTCCTATAACTTAAATTATTACTATTTGTTTTGTGTAGTTATTCCTTCCATCTTCTCCATTTTGATTTTTAGTTTAATGCCTCTATAGTTGTGACAATGTTAGATGTCCCCTTTGGTCTTATATAATGGAATCAACCTACTCAATCCCAATTCATCTGACATTTTGGCTAACTCGAGGGTTACATTAAAAAGTTGAACCAGTCATTTAATACTAAAAACTCCTATTCTCTTCTATACCTCTATAGGGATCTCATCTAGCCCTACTGTCCTTTCGCTCCCCATCTCCCTCAAAGTCATTGTAATTTTTTCCCTTGTGACCCTTTCACAGCAAGACCAATTAAGAAAATGCTCCGACACGGAGGAGTCACCTAACTCTATGTTGTCCAAGATACCTTCATTATACAGGCCAAAAAAGTATTTCTGCCATCTACTCTTGATGGTATGGGCCTCCATGAGTACTTTTCCTACTTCATCTCGTATACAATAGACTTGGTTGAAATCTATCGTCTTATGTGCCCTATCTCATGCCAACTTGAAAATTTTTTGTGCTCTCCTGTACGCATCAAAATTCTTGTACAAAGTCTCGTAAGCTTCTCCTTTAGCCACTAAAATTATCTTCTTTACCCTCTTCTTTTCCAGTTTATATCTTATTCTATTAGTTTCTTGCTTCGCCTCTGTTGTACTGACTAATAAATCTTTGTACGCTCTCTTTTTCACCTTCACCGCCCCTGAACCTCTTCCGACCACCACCAACATTCCATTCGCCCACCCCACAGCCCTTTAGAGACTCCCAGGAGTTTTATTGTGGTTGCTCTCATCAAGAGAGCTACTCCCTCCTACATTCAATTAGCATCCCCTCTTAAGGACCATATGGCTCCTTACCAGATTCGAGTCATAAATTATTCCATCATGTCCCCTTTTAAATCCCACCATCTAATTTTGCAACACCGCTTAGTAAATTGGTTAAATCCCCCTATCTCCTTTACTTTAGCTCCCGACCACTTGGTCTCCTGAATGCAGGCTATTTATATCTTATATTTGTCTAAAATCTCTACTAATTCTAAAGACTTCCCCGTGAGGGTTCCAATGTTCTAAGAGCCTATTCTTAGTTTGTCATCACCTTTTTTATTCTTACATACAAAATGCACCAAAAAGCTTACTCGTGTCCCATCCGTGGGATTTAACCCCCACACTTTCTCGCAGGTACTTCCCAAAAAGCCCTTAGGATTCCCAAAATAGACACGAACTAGAGAACAGAAAAAGAGAAAATCTAATTGGCTCAAAATGAGACCACAAAGGAGAGAAAGTAGCACAACTATAAACCTATAAAAGGTAAACATTAAAAGCAAAGGCACTCTAAATCGAACTTATTAAAGAGAAGCAAAAGGACTACAAAAAGAAAAAAACTAAGGAAAAGAAAAGAAAATAATAAAAATAATAAAAAATTTGAAAGCCCTTGTTAGATACAGTAAACACAAAAACCAGCCAAGAGAAACTTATTTGCCAACCAAAGAAAGCATCAATAGTGCACATTTATTACAAGCATGAAAAAGGAAACAAAAGGATGACAGACTTATGTTTGTACAGGAACTTACTAAAATATTATTTTGATGAATCCCGCACATGAATATGTCATGGTCCAATTAGGAGCAGTAGTGTATTTTAACCACGCTTGTCAAAGCTTAGGTGCCCAGTGAGAATCTACTATTGAGGCATGCAAGTGAAAGTGGTTGATGTGTCAAGTAAGGTGTGATTCTAATGAAAAAGGCTTTTGTAAATGGTTGATGTATCAAGTTAGAAATAATTCTAGTGGACTTGTCTTATATTGGTAGATACATCAGGTT
This sequence comes from Erythroxylum alaternifolium, assembly GCA_027478495.1. Taxonomy (NCBI): domain Eukaryota; kingdom Viridiplantae; phylum Streptophyta; class Magnoliopsida; order Malpighiales; family Erythroxylaceae; genus Erythroxylum; species Erythroxylum alaternifolium. Next base: position 1,127,589 of record JANIIA010000010.1, on the reverse strand, counting down.
AGTAAATGTAAGTACCAATGGGTCGCAAAAGGAAAAATATTGACGGCTTCTCGTAGATAACAACAAACTTGTCAGGATGCTCAAGAAAGCTAACGGAGAAGACGTGTGATGTGCCAAAAACTCTACGAAAGTGTAGCTACGTTTATCGATTGCAGTGCATGTAGCTATGCATCACCATCCCCAAACAAAGGTCCTGTTCAGTTTGAACAAGAGCTGCATACATAGCATAGAAGATGACCTTGAGCTAGCTTGTTCATTATTCATATCACTCGTTACGCACGCTACTCGGTTGAGTAAAAGAGATCCCAACCCAGGTTTCTAGAGGATTATGAATAATGGTTGTGGCAAACCAGAAAAAGGAAAAACCCATTTGATCATGATATCAAACCTCAACTAAGATAGATAACCACGAGATTCATACCACACAGAAGATTTGAAATATGAGTAAATAACATCACTACATACTAAAAACAAAGATTGCACTAGCAGAAATGAAATAACAAAAGCAACTACAAGGATGGCTAGAACTGCCACCTATTACCTTCATAAACGGACTGGAGCCACTTATGGAGATGGCCAAAAAAAAGTTTACCAACATGAATATGACACTGTCAACAGACACCAAACTCGCACCGAAAATTATATAAGCGAAAGGTAAAAGTGTACATATAAATACCTGATGATGTGGATTCCCACTTAAAGGCTAAAGAGATGCAGCTTGTTCTACCCAACATCAATGCAAAAATTGTAAAAGAAAGTAGTTGTCAGGCTTGATTTTTCTCAAACATCTCATACGATCTTGATTGAACCCATCATGTTCGACTATATTGATCTTGAGGTTGGACTTGGAATAACTCAAGTTGTGGAGAGAGATTCAAAATATAAACTATACCTTCAAGAAACCAGCCATCCATGGTGTAAAACCACAAAATCCTGGTACCTGTTGTATATATGTCTTAAATTAACCGTTATCTTTAAGCTTCTTATTCCTTACTCTTAATTGTATGAGGCATATGCAATGGGTCCTTTTCTTGGCTAGTTTTACTAACATCAATAGCTAAGAAAATTTTATATTTATATATATATATATATCGGTAAAAAGACCCTTTAAAAAATTTTATAGAAAATTATAAACAAAATATAAAGAAATGAAGTTTGATGAAGTACATAAGAATATATTTTTATTTTTAATATGAAAAAGGAAAATAATAAAATTAATTATCTACAAACAATATACCTTTTGTTTCTTTTCCTAGCATAAATTGCTCTTTATGTAACTTGGGAAACAAATTGCAAAATATTTTCTATCTCTAGAGGTCACTAATAATTACCAACATCCTTATTTGGATTGCTATATAATAAAGGTCTATTATGTCTATCCCTCATCACTACAGGGAAGATATAATTGCTTTTAAAATTTTCCTTAGCTGCTTTACTTATACAATTTCATAGAAGAAAAATAACAAAATTTTCAAGAACAAATAAAAACCAATCCTAGATCTATCTTCATATTGTAAATTTAGATTAGAGAGATTATTATAATTGAAAAAGGAATTTTCAAGCACGTGAGTCAAGCAACATTTTGAGATGGAATCTTTAAAGTTCACGTTAGATGGATTATGTCTATAACATTTTTTTCTTTTGACTATTGATAGTCACAAGATATTTGTTTCTTTAAAATCTTGCTATTGTAACTGAATATTATAATCCCATTCTCTTTTCTTAAAGTTAGTTAAACTAGTTCCTTTTAATTTTGATTTAAAAATAAATTAAGTTGAAACCCATAAGAACACGTTTTTCAATATTGACCTAAAATTGTTTAATGCTTAGGGTGTGGCAAGCCAACTATACTGAAATATTTTCTTCACAATTGTTAAGATTATATAGTTGTAATATATTCTTAGGTTCCTAATTTAGAGCCAACTGGATCTCTAATTTCTACTTGAAAATTAAAAGTTAATTAGTTTGCATTCTCATTATACTATATAAATGTGTGTGTGTGTCTGTGTCTATGTGTCTATGTGTGTGTTTCCCTTTAAATATATGACACAATAGAGTATTTCAATTAGTATCACAGACATAATGTATACATAGTGAACTAATGCTTCGTACTTATATATTAGCCCTTATTCAAGACAATGTTCATTAAACCAAAGGCTTCTGAGCTTGAACAAAGGTTACAAGAAGTTTTTTCTCCCTAGTACTATAAGTATAGAGTGATGTCAGGTTTAATCTTAAAAACCTTTGCTAATCACCCCTCCATCATCCCACTATTGTTCCCATTTCTCCCTAGAAATTGTAAATAGTTCTAAAGAATGAGTGAAAAATATTGAATAGTCTAGGTAAAGATCGGTTCCTATTATTGTTCAATCTAAAGGTATTTCTAATTCATGAGTTGTTTTTACTAAATCAAAATTACGATGCTTGTTTATAACTAATGGAGATGCATCTTACTAAAAGAAACAATCTTTCTTACATTCATAGTAAAACAAAACCACTTACAGAATCGAAAGATGAGTATAAAAAGTGGTATGTCAAAAATAAAATAAAATAAAAACTGAAAAGTTGGTTGTTGATGCCTATGAAACAAAAGTGATAAGTTACACTATCCATGAAATTTGGAGTTCACTGTTCAAAGCTTTTCACAATAGCAGTGATAAGTTACAACTCTTCATATTAAACTAGAAAGCTTTCACTATTAAACAAAATGGAAAACCTCTTTATAAATATTATGGAAAATTGACCAAAGTTTTTCAAGAATTGGACAATTAAGATAAAGTGGTCATAAATAATCTCAATGATCTTATAATATATAGAAAGTTTATTGAAAAACTAAAGGTGCATATATTTCTTACTAAACTAGATTTTTTTTATAAGTTCGTGGAGATATTCTATGTAGGGAATTAATTCCACATGTAAAATAATGATATACCTTAATCTGACGAGAGGTTTTGAATTTGCATTTATGATATTCAAACCAAATCAAAGACAACTAATAGTGTTCAGAAAAATTGCTACAAATGTACCTATTGCCACCAGCTAGGTCCTATTATAGATTGTTGCTATGAAACTATATGGTATCTAGACTGGTGGGATTACAATTGAGCATCCCAAAAAAGAGATTCCAAGAAAACCCCGATCGTTAATGTTATTGAAACAAACATAAAGGATGATGATACTGAGATAACATCAAAATTAGTAGCAACTATAGATAATACATGGATAATTAATTCTAATGCTACATATCATATGATATTTGATTATATACAAATTACAAAAATTGAACAATATTTGTAGAAAATTGTTTCTACTAACAATAGTAATAAGGCCCAAAGGATCTTTAACTCTTAGTAATACCTTGAATTTGGATTATGTTTTAGTTGTCCCATCTTTAGATTATAATCTCTTGTATTTTTATCAAATAAAAAAATCATCATTTTGCATTACAATTTTTTGTCCTAACTTTGTCTTTTTAAGGATATCTAAACAAAATAGACAATTGGTTGTGGTATTAGAAGAGGAACTTATATCATTTGGACTTGTAGTTAAAGAGTTCGAACAAGTTACATCAAGTTTTGTCAATGGATGATTCTAAGGTGGAGAAGAATAAAGTTGAATTATAGTTGCAACACCGATTATAGGAATGCATCATTTAGGTATCTAAAATATAATTTCCTAGTTTGTTTATAAAGATTGGTATCTTTACTCTCCATTGTGTTGTTTGTGAACTGGGAAAATGTCATCATATTCATTTCCATTAAGTTCAAGAAAAATTCATTTACCATTTATGGTTATTCATTCCAATTTGTAGGATCCATCTAAAATTTCAACTTTAAGGTGATCTTATTGGTATGTTACCTTTATTGATGATTACCAAGATGACCCGGTTATGGTTAATGAAGTCCAAAACAAAATTAATTTGTTATTCCAAAAACTCCACAAATTCACTAAGACTTCATACAATGCATATATTCAAGTTTTCATAGAGATAATGGTGGAGAATAACATAATTATGAGCTAAAGCATTATTGAACCACATAAGATTATTAATCAAACTATACGTATTGATAAACCCTAATAAAATAGGTTGGTCAAGATAAAGTGTTAACATTTATTGAAAGTTGTTTGTGCCTCATTAATTTAATCTTATATCCAATTTTCATGTTAGGGAGAAGCCTCTACAATATATTTTTTAAATCAAAATCCCTCATGCTCTGTTGACTTCAAACATCACTTTAAGCCTTTAATAAGGCTTTAGCTATTCCATTTATACTAAATTTACCTCCTCATATATTTAGATGTGTACATATCCATAAACATAACTAGCACAATTTAACTTTATAAGCTTTACGATATGTGTTTCATGGATATGCTACAAATCAAAAGGGGTACAAGTGTTATCATCCTCTAACCTAACGTATTTTCATAATAATATATGTATTTTCCCATAAAGACTTAATGTATTGCTCTTTTAAGTATAAACTTAAAGGGGAGAACTAAAAGCAAATTTAGACTTTAGACTATCAATTATAGAGGGAGCATTAATTCTTTAATCATAGTGTTGGCGATTTGAATATAAGTAACAAAACCTTAAATTATAATGTTAATGATCAATTGGACAGTGAAAACTCAGTTGAACTAGAAGATTAGTTTGAGCATGAAAAAATGGTTAAACCAAAAGTAAGTTTATCAGCTAAAGATCCTTAACTAATATTCCATACTAATTGTTTGTTAAGGATGTTTATATTATAGAACCTACACCACCTAGAAAATGCTTACCAGAATGTCTTATTAAAGGTATTCCTAAGCTTATTTATGAACCTAAAATTTTGAGTGGAACTAAATACCCCACGATTCATTTTATATCAAATTACAACCTGTAAAAAAAAGTCATTAGTGAATCAATTATCTATTGTAGCTATTCCTAATAGTGTGTAGGAAGCGTTAGCTGATCTAAACTGTAGAACTATAATGAATAAGGAAATGAACTCCTCGTAAAAGAATAAAATGTGGGAGTTTATTAATTGTCTACCAAGATAAAGGCTAGTGGGATGTTGATGGATTTACATTATAAAGTATAAAGTAGATGGCACAATTAAAAAATTCAAAGCAAGATTGGTGGAAAAAGGGTACATCTAAACCTATAGGATTAATTATACATAAACATCTACCTTTGTAGTTAAAATCAATATTGTTATAGTATTGTTTTCCCTATCTGTAAATTTAGATTGGCCGTTATAATAATTTGATGTAAAAAAATGTCCTTTTCATATGTTGAATTGTCTCAAGAAATCTATATGAAGCTTTCACCAGGACGTGTGGCAACAATAAGGTAAAATGGAAAGGTTTATAGATTGCAGAAATCATTATATAGGCTAAAACAATCTCCAAAAGTATGGCTTGGAAGATTTACAAAGTATATAATAGGTTTTGATACCATCAAAGATACTGCACTTTATTTTTTAAAATGGGGTAAATTAAAATCATTACTTTTATTATATATGTGGATGACATGATAGTCACAAGGAATGATCTTAAAGAAAGGAAAGCGTTGCAAGAGCATTTGCTTAAAGAGTTTGAAAGAAAAATCTTGTTTGCTTGAAATATTTCCTTGGGATTGAAGTTCCTAAATCACTCAAAGAAAATATGCATTAGACTTATTATAAGCAACTGGTATGTCAAAATGTCAACGATTTGATATATCAGTCAAGGAAGACTTAAAGTTATGTGGTTAAGCAAACCAAGTACCTATTGATAAAGGAATATATCAAAGATTGTAGGGAAGTTGATGTACTTGGCTCACACAAGACTTGATCTTCTGTATTAAGCATTATTAGCCAATTTATACATAAACCTAGAGAACAACAAATGAATACAATTATTTCAATTTTGAGATACTTGAAATATGCTCCTAAATAGAATTTTTGTTTACTAGAAATACAAATTGGAAAATTCTAGATGTTTTTACAAATGACGATTAGACTTGAGTAATAAATGATAGATTATGAACTTCTGGTTACTTCTCATTTATAGATGGCAATCTTATCCAAAGTTGTGAATATCATACCGGACTTGCTACCAGATTAGGTTCTGGTACGATACTACATCAGTACCGGTCAATATTAAATATGGTTTCAAGTAATTTTTAAATTTGTGAAATAGTCCCTGAAATTTTTTAAACTTTGCAAAATAGTCTATTGGTATATTATACAATTGTACTGTATACTTTACAAGTTTACATCAACCATGTTTTCAAAAATCATAATAATAAATATTAATCACAATTAATATGAAATAACAATAAATTTTAAATATTTCACATATAAATAATAACCACAATTAATATGAAAAAAAGACAATCATCATAATACAAATATAAAATTAACAATAATACAAAGCATTTAAAATATTACAATAATACAATTTCATCATTTTAATAAATAATAATTACATCAAAACTTCCAATAAAAAGAACAATAAATATCCTTAACTATTACAATTCACAAAAAGAATTCCTGACGAGGAAATAATCAAGCAGAAGTTAAATCTGAAACAAAAACATTTACAATTATATTACATATATAGAATTTAACATAAACATCAAATATAAGTAAAATTAAAAGTAGAAGAAAACAAAAAAAACTGAAACGAAATTCAATCGTCAACAGGAAGATACCTGCTACAACTACACTGACCCTAGTTATCATTTGGTAGAAAATTCTTATCATTGAGAGGAGATTCATCATCATTATCATTCAAATTTAATTACCATTTAAAAAGTGATAATTAATTTTTAACAAATAAGAAAAGGGAAATAATTAATAACTAATACGGTAACAATTGGAGAAAGTTTTCCTCTTTATCGAATAGCAATCAACTTTCCAAAATCCCCATAAGACAACTTATAAAACTCCATTTGTGAGCTTAAGCGATCTTGCATCGTGTCAATGCTAACAATTGTTGTAATAGTTAAAAGCATTCCTCTATTAACTTCAGCTTGCTTAGTAAGATCCAATCTAAAATAAATACTAGGATTCAAAAATGCCCCAACTGTAACAACGGAGAAGAAAGTTGTCTTTCCCTTCTCCCATAGTGATTGAAAGATACGGTGTGTACAAAGAAGGCTTATGTTTCATATTGGCCTTGATTGCTTCCGTCGCTCTCTTCATGGCATAAAAAAATCATTTTTGGCTTTCCTTCACTATCAGCCAAGCAAAGCACCCTCACCAAAGGCTCACAAACTCGGATAACAAATTGACATTGAGACCAAAATTCTCTATCTTCTAATATAATTTTACAAACTTCCACTCCAGCATTAGATCTAGCATGCTGAGATACAATTCACTTATCACATGTAAATATTTGTCTTAACTCTTTCTTCATTATAACAAAAGACAGTGATAAGAAATTAGTTGTAAATCTTGTCACAGCAGGACGAGACAAATTCCTACCATTGATAAATTCCTTTCTCATCAAATTCAATACCCGTGCACAATTATAGATGAACTTTGTCACCTTTTTAGCTATTTCTATAGTCTCATCAATAACAGGAAAATACCTAGGATTCCTTATATTCCCCAGCATTAGGTCAATGCAATGTTCAACATAGGGAGTCCAAAAAAAAGAATTATATGTATTCTGCAACCTTTTTCCTGCCTCTTTATAAGCGAAATCATTGTCAGTAATAAACTGAACAATATTTTCTAGCCCTATTTCATTCACAACTTCATCAAATATCGCAAACAAAGTCTCAGTATTCTTAATAAGGCCAGATGCATCAATAGATTTCAAAAACATAAAGCCATTTGTAGAATATACCAAAAAATTAATAAAAGGCTCTTGTCTCCTATTTGTCCAATCATCACACATGATTGAACATCCATAAGTAGCCAAATTCACTCTTCTTTTTGCCAAATAACTTCTAATTTTAGGAATAGAATAACTCAAAAGTTTACCTCTTTTAAGTCATCAATTGAAAGACCTTTGTATCCCATACCATAGAGGTTATTGCATCCATCATAGGTTGACAACAATAAGACTGCGAAGCATTAAATGACGAACTTTTATCATACCACCATCTAGAACTGCTGAGTCGCATCTCTTAATTATATTACACTACGAATTGAAGGTTAGGCTTCAGAAGTTGTTTGTGGTGCAAAAAAACTAGTATGCGTTCTTCTCTTCCTCACATCAAGTTCAGGTATTTCTTCAAGGGGCTGTGATGGAACACTACTGATCACAGTTTTTCGATACGTGTAAGTTTTAATATTTAACCTCGATATTTCGTAAGTGTACAGGTCGTTTGTATAGTACCTAAGGTGTCAATCCTACAAGGAGGGTTAACCTAATCCTAAAATCTAAGGCCAAACAATGCGCAGTAATTCAAAATGTAACAAAATTAAGGCAAGAATTTAATTCAATCATGCAATTCAAATCCAATAATCAATTACAAAAATATTAACAAATAACAGTTGCAACGCACACATTCAAGAATCAACCCTAATAACTACCAATTGAGAGAAAGGAGAATTTTATCTATCTTCAATGCTAACCTAATCGATTATGAATTACTAGATTATTGGTTCTAGACGATCCTAGGGTTGATAACTCTTTCTTGAGTTATAACTATTAACCCTAATTTATAAACCCTAATCAGATTATAGGAATTGCAATCGCTCGATTCACAATCTATTCAAAACACTAATTAGATCTGAAGTCATCCAAAAACTATCAAGAACCTATGCAAGATCTCTTTTCCCACAATTTACCGATTTGATTTAATTCTCGTTCTATTAAATTACCTAACTCTTGTTAGCCCAATTTAATTATTTTTCACTCGATTCACCCTCTCAGTTTATTATCGAGTTATGCAATTGCAGAAATTAAATCACAATAAATCCAATAAAAGCACAAACAATCAAATTTCATTAATTCAAAGATAAAACAACCCGAAGGTGAGTTTAGATATCCTCAACATTCACACAATCTTATCATCAATAGCTATCCCAATTCTGTACATTAATAAAATTGAAAATAAATCAAAAATAAGATTTGAACGGATGATGGAGACAGCAACGTCGAGAAACCTCCTATTCTGGGAAGTACTTCGTGTCGGCTTCTTCTCCACGTCTCTCTTCCTTCTTCTCTTTCTCAATCTCTCGATGAACTCTCTCTAGGGTTTCTCAATGGTGGCTGATGCAAAAGCTCCTCCTTTCCTTTGTCTTGTTCTTTATATACCTTTTGTATTCTGGGCAGCCGTAGGGTTTTTTCGCGAGTCCAAAAGGTCCAAAAACTTTCTCAAAACTTGGCTTTTATGAGTGTCTACGCATTTGCCGGACGCAAGTCACATCATGGCCTGAATGCCACAATTATGGGCCACATCTGAGCCTTCTGTCACAATCATAGCAATGATTGTAGGCTGTGTCCTGGGCTTCTATCACGATCGTGACATATGGGCCACGATCGTGGGTTAACTTCAATGCTTCTGTCACGATCGTGACCTATTATGCCATGATCGCGGGCCATTGTTTAGGCCTAAGTGTCTTTGAAACTTCTCCATTCTTCGATGTTGACCTTGAAATACTAACAAACGCATCAAGGTACCTCAAAGACATAATAATTAAGCTCAAAGACTCGACTAACCCATAAAAAACACTTAAACATAATTAATTAACAAACTAACACAATTCTAACCTAAACACATACTAAACGATTAAATCAACACTTAAATACATAAAAAACTAAGCCCTAAAATATGATGCAATTCACACTTATCAACTACCAGTACCACTACCGCCACTACCACAACCGCCACTACCACTACCACAATCACCATGAAAACTAGAAAACGAACTTCCACTACCAATTTCAAAATTCAACGTTTCCCTTATATCTTTCTCATGTTGATTTCTTCAAGCAATATTTTCATTTGTCATTTCACATCATAGCTTACTTTTTTACAAGGTTCTATATCTCCTTTAACCCCAGCTAAATGCTTCTTCAATCGAGTGATTCCTCCGCCTTTCAAATGCTTGTTACAAAATAAGCAAATTTTATGATTCTTCATACTTAGGATCAATGCAGTATGAGCTCAAGCTGGATCATTATATCTTCCTGAAACAGTTTGATCAGGAGTAGTTGAATTTCTTTCCATTTATCTGTAACAAAAAATGAAGATATTAGTTTTACAAGAAATTTATTGTTTAGTAGTTTCATCAACAAAATTAGTAGTGCTAACACTAAGTCCTTCATGAGGCAGTGCAACATAAATAATGTCATTAATTCTTTATTTTAATCCTAAAGAAGTAAAGATGCATGAATCTAGAGCAAAATTCAGAAATAGATAGACTTTCCTATTGGAGAGAAGTAAATTTATGCTAAATTTAAAATCGAAGTACCGGTCAAAGATTTAAGATGATGACTCAACAAATCCAAAAATTCAAGTCATGACTTAAACATCCTTAACTTCACTTTCATCTTTATTCTTGTTTTTTCAAGAATATGATTATTTTCATTGACATATCTTCATAAATCCTTACCTTTAATAAATATCTTGAAATAGAATGCACAAGCTGAATAACTTTTTTCATTAAGATAAACTAAAAAACTTTCACACTTATTCGAAGAGTTAATGCCAAAGTACTATAAATGAGATAAAATGGAATAATAAGAAAATTAGATTTTGAATATGCAAAGATTATAAGATGGACTAATTTTAGGATAAATAAAGGTTGATATGCAAGAGACTTGAATCCTTAAAGAGATGGACTAATTTTAGGATAAAAATTAAAGACAACTTAAAGATATAGAATAATTACAACTTTAAAAATTCCTATTTGGTTTTTCCACAAAACCACAACCAAATTATTATTGTACTCAATTAATTATTTACCTAATATCCAAATACCATTTCAATAATTTTAAGATTATGTCAATTAACTATTTATTTGAATTCTTTCCAATTTACATTCTTGGTAGTTTTAAGTTAAGTTGAAACTTTAAAGCTTTTCTAACCTTTAAATCATGCATCATAAAGTTAAGTTGAAACTGGAATTGAAATCTGAAAGCCTTTCTAACTTTTAATGTATGCCGTGAATGACCAAACAATATAAATTAAGTCATCAATTATCAACCAACCGAACCACAAATGAACCAAAACTATTCTCCTTTCATTCAATTCAACTCCAAATCTAATCCATTATCCAACTCCAACCAACGGCACACAAATGCTTTATAATTTCATTCCAAATTTCCATTCACAATCACAACATAAATGCAATTAACCAGAAAAAATCTAACAGAAAGTGAAAACACACCCAAACAGAAATTCATAATCGGTGATTGGGTATTATTCTAGATCGAGTCGGGTCGGGTTTAGATCTGGGTATTATTCCCAGATCTGACAACTGCGGTCTTGCGGATGCGTGGACAATGGAGGAGAGTAGACGATGGTGGCATGGTACGTTGGTGGTCCTCGTGGAGGACGGCTGAAGGCTGATGAAGGTCCAGATGAGACTCAGTGGCAACAAGTTTGCGTGGTGGAGGAAAATCCGAAGATGACTGCCAAAGAGGTAGGACGTAAGAGCATCGTCAGAGAGGTAGGACGTAGGAGCAAGAGCACCACTAGAGATGGAGAGGAGAACGAGAGAGAGAGAGTGGAGAGGACGAGAGCGTGGGTAAGATAGTGAGAGGATGAGGTGAGTTTGAGAGAGAGACAAAAAATTAAAAAGGAGAGGCAAGCGTGGGGAAGGCTTGTTAGGGTTATTATTTTTTATTTTTGCAAAATGGTTAGGGTTATTATTTTTTATTTTTGCAAAAAGGTCCTTGGTTTTTATTAAAATTATGGTACCAGCCAGTATATGACCGGTATTTGGAGTACCAACCGGTACTTGATGAAAGTACCCAGTACTGACCGGTACCAAACATGTTGATATCGTTCTGTTTTCTTACTATTATAGTACCGTCAAACTAATACTAACCGGTACAAAACGATATTCAATAACCTGTGTTTAATTCGTGGCCAGGAATTTGGCTCACAAATATGTTATCATCTCAAACTTAGACACAAGGAAGCCCCGTTTGTTCAGAGGAGAAATGATTGTACACACATGCATGAAACTGTTGATGTAGAATTGTATATTTATTGCTTATGGAACATAATTAGAGGATCAGATCTTCTGTATCAGTTATGGTATTCTTATCATGTTCCATTAAATCTTATCCATACATTTACGTGAACCCTATATAAATGTATGGATGATATTTACTAGAACAGAGTTAGAACAGAGTAATTAGAACAGAAAATTTGACAGGTATAATTGCAACTGATTAAATAAGACAGAAGGTCTAAACCCCCCGGAACTAACTTGAATGGACAACTTCCGATTTGACAAATAACAAGATACAGATTTGTCAAGACGCGACAGCCCTAGGTCTCTGGAGGATCATGTTCTACGTACTATTCTTAAGGACCCCAAAAGGAAATAAGAAAAGAGGTACGCATAGACAAGCATTGGATAGGAAGACTAAGACTATGAACACTACACATCCATTTTCCCAATGTATTTGCCAAACTTTATGAAATGGATTGGGAAAATGGTTAAAAATAACCAGTGTATAAGGGTAATGATCTAATCCTTGGTTACATTAATTTGTCTGAAAGTGACATTATTACGGAGGATATCCAACTGCTCCAAAACATACAATAAATGAGGCTACTACAACGCGCCAACGAAACCTAACCTACAGTGTGCCGTTTTTTTCTGACTAGTGCTAGACTCGGCATTTCAGAAATAATGATCAAATCAATTTTTTCTTTTATTTCTTAATAAGTTGACATCACTAGGGCTTTTAACCTAATTTAAATACTTTTGTTTGAAATTATAGTTGTGGTTTTGAAATGTTTTGTTTTACCTTTGCCAAATTTACTTCACTGATTGAATGTGTCTCATCACTTTGTTATTTAACTACAAAATATAGTCTACTCTGACTTGTTAAATGCTAACCTCAAGCGTTGAAGTAGGTATAATAAAGGCTAAAATACTGTAACGTTACCAAAGACAAAGAAGTCTCTGTATGAACATATAAACAATTTGTTTTTGCATGGGGAGGGGCCAACATTACAATGCCGTTTGAGAGAGATAAAAGAATGGATCCAATTTCTCCGAGTCTGAGTTTCAAAACGTATTTTTGTTGGATTTGAATTTTATCGAGTGGGACGATAAAGTTCAGTGGCGTGGAGTGGACCCTTTGACTACGGACAAGCTCGCACATTGCTCTCTCCATCAAGTTTGTATGTACCTTTACTAGTCGTTTCATTATTCATTAGCCTTGAAGAGTCCGACACTCACTTGAGACAGATACCCGCTCTTGCAAGGTGTCATCTATATGCATTCATGCCCTTGTACTCTTTATCCTTCATCTCTTGTTCATTTTAACTTGTACTGTTCAACCTTTTTCTTTGAAGAATCTACTTTCTTTTGGATGAACACTTTCCAAAGAGTTTTAGCACACTTGTGGTAGTAGCTTTAGCTAAAAGAACTACTGGGTGCTGGACAAGTTGTGAGTACATTCTGAAGAAGATGAGTGTTTCCAGGTTCATTAAATGTGTTACAGTCGGAGATGGAGCCGTTGGCAAGACCTGTATGCTCATTTGTTACACTAGTAACAAGTTCCCCACTGTAAGTCATTCAATTAACTCTTTCTTTTCTGCTTGTTTGAGGCATTTCTGCCCATGGGTTCTTCACCCTCAAAATGGATCTTAAAAAAGGTTTACATTTTTTTTACGGTGTTTTGCAATTTATCTTTACTGGAAGGGTTTGAACGAGAGCCATTGAAAAGGGTCTCCACTTTACTTCGAGTTTGTAACCTTAGAATGTGTTTATTCCTTAGCTTTAAGCAAGGACTCTGGCTTTTGATCATTTGTGTATTTTTCATTGTTTTTGCAGGATTATATACCCACAGTTTTTGATAATTTCAGTGCTAATGTGTCTGTGGATGGAAACAGTGTCAATTTAGGACTCTGGGATACTGCAGGTATGTTAGCGAGTATTCCTCACGTAACGAGTCCATACTGCTTATTTTAGTAATTGCAGAGGCTGGTGCGAGGTTCAAATTAAATCATGTAGTCTTCTGCGACTTAGTTATCACTTTTTTTATCATCACCATTAAAGGTCAGGAGGACTACAGCAGGCTGAGACCGCTGAGTTACAGAGGAGCAGATATATTTGTGTTGGCATTCTCGTTAATTAGCAGGGCAAGTTACGAAAATGTTCTCAAGAAGGTAGGGACTCTAATCTTGATGCTCTTCTTCATTTTTAAATTTTAATTCACCACAGCTCCGCACTTTTCCTTTTGCAACTATCAATTTCTTTACGGTTACGTTTCAGATGAGATTAGATTTGTCAAGTGTCTTCTACCAACAGTTCCATTTAAATTCCCATCTTGTTTCAATCTTGCAACTGATACGACAAAATGTTTTTACCTTGTCAATTTGCTCTTTTGCATGGATGTTGTGTTTCTGCTTTTATGCCTTAGATGGTCCTTATTTAACTGGAACAAACATTTGATGTTTCATCAGTGGATGCCTGAGCTTCATCGCTTTGCACCAAATGTTCCAATTATTCTTGTTGGAACTAAATTAGGTGAGCAATTTACGAACACTTGAAATGTGATTATGCTAATTTTGTTTTGCAGGTTACTGACATGATTCCTTTTATCTTTTAATAGATCTTCGTGAAGACAGAGGATACCTAGGTGATCCTATGAATTCTAATGTGATAACATCTGCTCAGGTATGTTCTCATCACTTTAAGTTACCGTCAAAGCTTAGTTTATACGGCCGAGAAATGAGTTATCTTATGTCTTCAGCTAAATTCAGCTTTTGTAATTAGGGAGAGGAACTAAGGAGACAAATTGGTGCAGCGGCATATATTGAGTGCAGCTCCAAGACCCAGCAGGTAGATTAGATCACTTCAGAGACTTGGAAATTTGATAATCTTTCGCAGTTTATTGTTAGGCGTCCTTTCTGATTGCCATACACCTTATGTGATTTCTGAGTGATTGTGCAGAATGTCAAAGCTGTGTTTGATACTGCAATCAAGGTTGTTCTTCAACCTCCAAGGAGGAAAGAAATGGCAAGGAAAAGAAGGCGCCAAAGTTCTGGTAGAGCAATTGCGTAAGTACTTTAGCCCTTGAATCTCTATTGATCGTCCTAAATTGGTATATTGCTTTCCCGATATATATTGTGTACCTTCAAAACTAGGACAAGACAAACTGAAACATCCCTAAACTGAAAGTTGATAAGCTCACCTGATAAACGCATGCTGATTAAAACTGTGTTTGTCCTCATTCCCATCACGAGCATCAATTTCAAGATGAATCCCTTGTCGTAAATTAAGTATCAACTGTAGTTCTTAACTAAGCACTAGTTGTTTTTCCGACGCTGCAGGAGCATCATGTGTGGAGGATGTGTTGCTTAGACTGAAATGGCGAAATGAAAGCAACCTTCTTGCTCTTCCATGAATGAAAAGCAGATTGAGTAGTGTGTTAGAATTTACATGTTTCTGTGTGTACTATACCCTATAAAACAGTTATCTTCATCCGACAAACTGGATGGCAAAGCCATGGAGGGAGGGAATCAGTCACTCAAATCTGAAATCTCCTCCTGGACCGTTAGTACTCCTGCTGATTTTGCTGCGTGAATAGTATATCCCTTATACTATCACTTATTTGGTATTTAAACTTACATATTAAAAGATATGTTAAGATGCAGAACATGCACTGAATTGAACGCAAACTCTAGAACAATAAATGCATTTATCTTTTCAATTCCTAAATGCTTTCGAGTTAGTTTATAACTAGTAACTACCTTATCTATGTTTTTTGAATCAGTTAGAGTTAGGAGCTTCATGTCCAAATCAAACCCAACAAGCAATTTTAATAATATTAGACTTCGTCTTATTTTAATTGTGTAATCTTCTCACATATGTTTAATTATGTTGTTTATAAAAATGGTAATAAATTAACTTCACCTATTATATGTTTACTTTTAGATATGAAAATGTAAAATTATTTTTACATTGACTAAAATGTATAACATTGATTGATATATAAGAATGACTTTATATTATTTTTTTTTAGATTAAATGTGAATCTCTTTGTATGAACTCCTCTCTCCTCAATACATAGAATTAATAAGAATATGATAAGTTATTAAATCTTTATAAACTATTTGTTCGGAAACAAATTAAGGTCCTGTTTGTTTTTATTTATATTATTGATTTTTGTTTCTAAATTCAGTAAAAATTTGCATTTTCAGTTTTTGTTTTTTATTTTAGTTTATTTCAATTTTCATAACTTATAAAATGTGATTTCTTCATAATATTATTTATTATCAATTAAATATATATTATTTAACAATTTAATATTAACTATTAATAAGAACAATAAAAACAACAACAATTACTAGTAATAATGATGAATAATTTAATTAAATATTATGTTTAATTATTTAATACTAATTACTAAAAATTATGAATATATTTTTACTAATAAATTTCAAATTTTATTATATAAGAGATTAAGATAAAATTTATTTATAAAAATGATTTATCTTTAATTTTTATCTAATATATAATTATTAAATACTAACAATTAAATAGATTTATATTTTTATTTGAAAAATAAAAACTAAAACTAAAAACTTTAATTACTCCAACAATGATATATCGATGTGTGAGCAAAGGTAGTGAAGTATGTGCATGTGACATTATGGGCCTCGGCATTATAATTGTTAAAAGCTCTAACGTTTTTTGTTTTTTTGAAAGAATTAAAAGCTCTAACGTTAGTGCATTCAATTCCCTACCCTATGGCAGTAGTAGACTAGTCGAACTCATGACAATAATGCTTAAATAACAATGGCCTTTTCTTTTTTATGGGTTTACAGCCTAGTAATCTTGTAAATTCCACATTCATGTACACTTTATCCTTATTGTAATTATGGGTAGTACTAAATTCTCTTGCTATAATTATATCAATTTAATAATTTAGTAATTAATTTTTTTAAATTCTTAAGTCAAAATATTGTTTATGATATTAATAAATAGATCATATTTAAATAATATTTGATAGACATATTATATCAATACATTGAATTATATCAAGGATATGATAATTAGAGGAAGAGTAGACATTCTAATTGAATTGAAATGATGCCAATATCTTGTTTAGTAAATGACTAATCAGTTATTTTTTAACGGATTGAGATATATTTAACTGTTTGATCATATTAAACCGCTGATAATTATATTTGGTAATTAGCTGATTGGATTGACAATTTGAATTTGTTATTTTTAAAAACACTCCTCTTACCGTTAAGAAATTAAGAAACGAAAAGACGATTGTACCTAAAAATTATTACAAATTATTCAAGCTACTAAGAGAGGAGAGGAGAGGAGAGAGGAGAGAAAAAGATACATATAAAGATATAGATATAGATAATAAGTTTATCTCCTTTTTTTTATCTCCTTTTTTTGCACTTCTCACTCTCATCCTCACTCAAAAAGAGAATTTATGATATTCTGATTAAGACAAGAATTTCATTCCTATAATTATGGGATACAAATTTAACTTTGTTTCATAATTGTCATAAAGTAAGAGTTTAACTTCTTGTAGATATGATTTTAATCAATCTTACACTGCATGGTATTCATTGGTGAATCAAGCTCTTGATCAGTTCCTTTGAAGTTAAATTGCACCAAAACAGGCAAGTTTGGGGCTCTTTTTTTTTTTTTTGAATATTCCATGCGGTGATTGTAACTTTAGTTAGGTTACGTATATTGTGTTTGGACATTTCTTATAAATCATTTTATACATAAATAATTAATATTAAAAAATTAATTTTATCAAATATTTTTAAATAAATAGTAATATTATTCATTGACTAAATTAATATCTGTTAAGCAATCGTTAATAGAATAGAATCGAATAAGTGTCAATGTTCACCGACGAACTTAGACCTAAATTTATCTTACAAGATAAGTGAAGAGGGACATATTAGTAATTTAGGTTAGTCATAATCACCGGTCAATTCACACCAACTAACTCAATAAACAACCCGCTGCTTCTCCCTGCTACGACTGCGATCTAAACCTCAGCATTTTTGCAATCGGAGACAATCATGGCCGCCATGGACCACCACTCTCCGCCTACGCCACCCTCCAAGAGCTGGAGCATCTACACCCGACCTGAAATCACCGCAAAGTACCACATCCAGGAACGCGTGGGTTCCGGTGCCTACTCCGATGTCTACAAGGCCCGACGCATCTCCGATAACGTCACGGTGGCACTCAAGGAGGTCCACGATTATCAGGCGGCGTTCAGGGAAGTCGAGGCCTTGCAACTCCTCCACAACTGCCCCAACGTCGTCGTCTTGCACGAGTACTTTTGGAGAGAAGACGAGGACGCGGTTTTGGTGCTGGAGTTCTTGAGGACCGATTTGGCGGCTGTTATTAAGGAAGCAAAAAAAAATGGTGGTGTTGGAGTAGGGGAGGTGAAGAGATGGATGATTCAGATTTTGTCTGGAGTTGATGCGTGTCACAGGAATATGATCGTCCATCGTGATCTTAAGCCTAGTAATTTGTTGATCTCTGATGATGGGGTTCTTAAATTGGCTGATTTTGGTCAGGTATTTTTTTTTCTTTTAGTTATGAATGTGTGAAATTCTGGCGTTTTTTGTGTTTGCATTCAACCTGTAACTGATCGATCTAATTAGCGATGAACGTTTAGAAGATCTGGTATATTAACTGTTTAAATCACGGTGTTCGGTGATTAGTTGGAGTGTCTTTGTCAAATGTATGAAGGATTGCGTTTTTATCTCTCCTGAAGTATTGCCTTTGAAAGAAATTGTAACGAGTGAGTTAAACAACTGTGGATTGGAATATCGATTTTTATCTGTTTTCTGTGGTTTTTTCATTACTAGTATATCCGATTTAGCTGGTTCTAAGCAAAACTGAAATGGGACATTTTTCATATTGAGGGGATACTAGCTTTACTTTCACCTGATTTTTTTGTGTAAATGGAATCGACGAGATCTGCGACTAACAGTGACATTGCGCTGTGTAGTGGTACTTTCTGCATCTTAACCAAGGAGGAAAAGACTAAGTTCTTGTTTTTTCAGGCAAGGATACTCATGGAGCCTGGATTTGTTGCAGTTGAT
This sequence comes from Erythroxylum alaternifolium, assembly GCA_027478495.1. Taxonomy (NCBI): domain Eukaryota; kingdom Viridiplantae; phylum Streptophyta; class Magnoliopsida; order Malpighiales; family Erythroxylaceae; genus Erythroxylum; species Erythroxylum alaternifolium. Next base: position 1,108,373 of record JANIIA010000010.1, on the reverse strand, counting down.
GAGAACCGTCAGTCCTTTGAAAACAGCTCATTGAATCAAGACCATGTATTTCTGCCACAAGTTGTTCCTCAGTCCTCACAAGAAGACCGTGAACACCAAGTTCAAGGAATGATCAGTAGAGAGCTATCTTTTAGAGATATTGGCAAGTTCAAGGGCCAAGATTTTTTGGACGAAGTTGACAGGGAAACAGTTAGTATTCAAGATGGGAATACTTCTTGTCTTGCCACTGGCACGGCAAGTGATTTTGAAGATGATATGTTAAGAAGTCCTTATGAGGTTTATGATGCTGGCGGTGATGGGCATGGTTCACTCACTTCATGTGTTGGAACTCGATGGTTCAGGGCCCCTGAACTACTATATGGATCTATGGACTATGGGATGGAGGTTGATCTTTGGTCACTTGGTTGCACTTTTGCTGAGCTTTTGACCCTTGAACCACTTTTTCCAGGGGCTTCTGACATTGATCAACTCAGTAGGATTATCAATGTCTTGGGCAACTTGACAGAGGAAGTATGGCCAGATTGTCTAAAACTGCCTGATTATAGAACAATTTCCTTTGCTAATGTGGAAAATCCCATAGGTATAGAGGCATGTCTTGCTAATCGATCCCGTGATGAAATTGCTTTAGTCAAGAAGCTTATATGTTATGACCCTGCTAGTAGAGCTACTGCAATGGAATTACTGCATGATGAGTACTTTAGCAAAGAGCCTCTTCCAGCTCCCATCTCTGAGCTTCGAGTTCCTTTAACAAATAGCGGGAAAGATGAGGATTCTCCTAGTGGATGGTATGATTACAATGAAAGGGGATCAGATTCTGATTTTGATGACTTTGGCCCCATGAACATTTCAAAAACTAGCACTGGTTTTTCAATCCAGTTTTCTTGAGCTTTGAAGAACGTCCAAGTGCTCTACAGGTGCCATAGATTCAGTGTTAAACGGAGTCCATTAATCAGTTGCCCTAGCTCATCCCAAAAGATGGACATAACTAGTACAAGTAAATTTATATTGTAAAATAAACAAAGAGATTTTGGTGTTAAATGATCCTTCCATTTCTTGACATCCATTTTACATGCTAGTGTACAATTCCAGAATGTGAAAGCATGGATCGATCCATTGTTTTTTTGTACAGGAGACTGAAATTGGTCTTTTTGTGTAATAGACTTAGATTGGGTGTACTTGGACCAAATTGAATTGGATGCAAATTGCACACTTATTTCCCTTTGGGCGTTTGATAGATATGAAATTGCATTTAATGAACCACGTGCATCAACTGAAATGAAATATCTGGCGAACTGTAAATGATGCTGGACAATTATTATGCTATACTGTATAGATTTCAGGTAGGGATGACAATGAGCTTTTAATTCGATTAATATTTACACTATCCCACTCAAAAAATTAAGTATGGAGGCTAAAAAATAGATTTTAAATGGATACTGAAAAATAGATATGAATTTGGATTTAAATTTGGATTTGAATTTGGGTCTAGTGATAACCCGAATCAATAGATACCCATACTTACCAGTTTTTTATTAACTCTATTTTTTATGTTTTTTTCTTGAATATTTATGGTTAAATATAATAAAATATTAATATTTTCTTAGACGAAACAACTTTAAAATCCCTACTTTACTCTTCAGTCCTCACCTTTTTCATCATATTTTATTTTCTTATAGGATGATAATAATGCAAATGATATGGAGATGGAGTTTTGAAT
>JANIIA010000010.1:1085897-1106556 GCA_027478495.1 Erythroxylum alaternifolium | reverse complement strand
ACTCAATTAATTATTTACCCAATATCCAAATACCATTTCAATAATTTTAAGATTATGTCAATTAATTATTTATTTGAGTTCTTTCCAATTTACATTCTTAGTTTATTCGTTTTAAGTTAAGTTGAAACTTGAATTTTGAATTGAAATTTGAAATCCTTTCCAAAGTTTTAATGCATGTTGTGAATGACCAAAAATTTTAACATAAATCATCATCAATAATCAAACCACAAATGAACTAAAACTAACTGAACCATTACCACATACGGCAAAACCATACTCCTTTCATTCAATTCAACTCTAAATCCAATCCATAATATCCATTATCCAACTCCAACCAACGACACACAAAGTCATAAATGCTTTACAATTTCATTCCAACTTCTCATTCACAATCACAACAAAAACAATTAATTAGAAAATTTCTAATAGAAATTGGAAAAAAAACACACACACCTAAATAGAAATTCACAATCGGTGATAGGTATTTCCAAATCGGGTCGGGTCGGGTTGAGATCTGGTTATTATTCCCAGAGCCGATAGCTGCGTAGTTGGTGGTCGTTGAATATTAGAGAGTAGACAATGGTGGTTGGTGGTCGTCGTGGAGAATGGCTAAAGGCTCAGTGGCGATGTCGTGTGGTGGAGAAGCACCGCCAAAGAGTCATGTAGGTGGAGCACCGCCAGAGAGTCATATAGTTGAGCTGGAGCATCGAGCATCGCCGGGGAGTGGAGAGGACGACGAGAATGTGGGTGAGATAGAGAGAGACTGAGGTGAGTTTGAGTCTTTGAGAGAGAGATGACAAATTGAAAAAGGAGAGGCAGAGGCGTCGGGGTGGGGCAGTAGTTTTGTTAAGGCTTTGTTTTTTTCTTTGCAAATGGTTCTCAAAGTTTTGTAAATTTACGGTACCGGCCAATATATGCCAGTGTTTTGAGTACCAGCTGGTACCAGGCGAAAAAATCCAATACCAATCGGTACTTGCAGTCGGTACTGAAAATATTAATACCATTCAATTTTTCAGTCGGTACGGTACCGCTCGGCCAGTACCGTCCAGTATGAAACAGTATCCTAGTATCCTAAAGCCTGATCTTATCACATTGAAAAGCTGAATTTATAAGTATGACACTTGAACTCTACGAAGCTTTATAGCTAAGGGTGCTTTATAAGAGTTGGGTTGCCCACCTACGCAATCATTCATGTCCAAGATGACCTAGAAAGCATGTTAAAGTCGATAAATTCTTCATTAAGGAGAAGCTAGACAACAAAATTACAAAGTTGCTTAGGATTTGTTATAATGATCAATTGAATGATATTTTTACCAAACTAGTCTCAAATCAAATGTTTTCAAGATGTCTTGATAAGTTGGAACATGTATGACTACACACTTATGATTATTGAGAGATTTTCTCTAAAATTATTGGAATTGTACAGCTACAATATATTATTAATTCTTAATGTAGAGCTAATTAAATCTCTATAATTAGATATTAATTTATTTTTATTCTTATTATAATATAAAGACATAATAGAGTCTTTCAAGTAACCGCGGATAAAATTTTGGCATCGTGCCAAACTCCAGGCCCATGTTGAATACGCCTTGCAACAGGTCTCAATATCTCCATACATTGTAAGGTACCGAAAGCCTCAAATAAAAACAAAAGATTTCCTACCAACAGTTGAGAATGTTAAATGATGATCCTATCAAATGAAATTTCCAGTACTTAAATGATATTATTTGCAGCTTTCATGTAAGTATTTGATATATTGCATTTAAAATCTATTTGTTGGTTAACAATGTCAATACTCTTCCACTTAACCAATAGGTATGGATCTAGATTCTTTCACAATCAGCCATGTTAACCTGCACAGAGCCTCTCAGCTGCTGCTTTCTGATTATTGCCGATCACAGTTACACAATGCGCTTTTATCATGGCATTTTAACAAAGGAAGGTATCAATCAAACATTTAAGACCAACATAATATAGATCTCTCTCTAATAGCAAGCAACAGAACCACCAAATCAATATTGTCTATGTTCAAACAAAAGCAACAGTGTCTTCAGCAAGCATTTGATCCTACAGTAGAAAAGTAGGCAGACATCACTGCTATCTTCAAGGATATGAATGATCAACCAAGTCATGTGCTTTTGTATGTCAAAATTGGCAGTCTTTCGTTTTTGGAACAATTAGGATTCTTCATCCAGTCTATTCTGTCTTGACCAACAATATGAACAGATTACCTAGTTCACAAGAGAATCCTTTTTTAGTAATAAAACAAATCACGCACTTTTCGAATTCATAAATTGAAGAAGCCATATGGTATTTATAGACACAAATTCAAGACTAGAATGGCCACAGAAAACACAGAGGAAAAACATGTACACCCTTCCTTTGGTTATTATATAGTAAAATTAGAGGCGAACTGTATTCCTCTGAACCCACCAGGACAGTTCTTAGGATGAGTTCCCCATTTAAGTGAAAGAAATGCAGTCTTCTAGACCCTAGTATGTCCATTGCAGCACCAAAAATGCACAATAAGTAAAATAGCAATTTACAATCTAATGCAAGATCTTGCCCATCCCATTCTTAAACTAAGATCGGAGTTTGCACTTTCAGTTTCCTCATTCATAACTCAAATGCCATTTGTTTTTGGGCTTCTCTGGCTGTTACATAAATCTAGTATAATTACGATCAGAGTCTGACTAATAGGAGATTGAAATTAATAAAAAGAAAGATGTACCCCAATAGATGTTCTCAAGGATAATGTTAATAATGCCTCTTTATCTTGCTACAACTTTGCATTTACTCAAATTTTTAATCATTTTTATGCCAAAAATGGCTTGTCTCTAATGTTTTTAGCAAACGGAATCTAATGTTGTTCACAAGAACCCAACAGTTATTACTAGAATCATCAGATTAAAGTAACATAAAACTCAAACTACCAAATAAGCCCATTCAATGAGAATGATCAACTTACATAATGTGAATGGAACATGGACCAGCTATAGCAGCAACTCTCTGAGCACGCTGTGTCTCACCTCGGTAGAGTCCCTTCATCTCTTTCTTGATTCGCCGAGCCTCACGCTTTTCCTCCTTTATAGCAGCCTAAATGCACAATATTAATGTTACTAACAAAGTTCAAACGATATATGAAGATAAAAGAAGGAACAAAAGAAGAACTAAGGCCGGCTTTTGGAATGCAAGGTTACCATCAGTAAATTGCTACCAAACACTGAGTTTATCAGTCTCAGAAAGCCATAATTAAAGCTGACACCAATTGAAAATGTATATACCTTCCTTTCTTTCTTCTCCTCCTTCGACTCTTGCCGATGCTGCTTCCCTTTCTGTGGCTCAGTTTTCAAGCCTGGCAAAGGCACACCCTTCACCTTTTCGGTTGCAGGTTTTCTAGAACGAGGCAAAAAGTCTACAGGCAGCTTCTCTTTTCCTCGAAGGGCTATCACATGACTGGAAGAATTTGAGGCTCCATAAGCAGTTTCACCCCACTTCTTTCTGCCATTTTGTGGAGCTTCAATTTTAGCAGGGTGGTTATCAAGAGTTGAATATGTTGAAACTATAGTCTCACAATCCCACTTTTCGGACTCGTCACTACTTTCTTGTATCACAACAAATTCTTCTTCCCCATTTCCATATTTCTCTGCATATTCTGCACAGCGACGAATGATATCTGCCGCTGAGTCTATTAACTCTTTACTTTTTGGCTTCTGATTTCCATGCAACACATCCGCAGGACCTTCGTATTTGTCACCAACTTCGACATTGTCTATGGAACTACCATGAAGGGAATTTTTAAGTCTTTCTGCAAGATATTCGTCTTCCTCAGCTACAAAACTATAATCTTCTTCATCAGTGCCATATTCTTGATGTTCAAGCTGTAGTAGACAACCTTTTCTTGTCATGAAAATAGATGCTTGTAAAGGATATTAAAGTGAGCAACAAAAGAAGAGACCTTTCCAAAGTGGCAATCTAAACAAGATCAACCCAATATGCTTGAGAAAGAGTGGATGACGTGGTTGGCAAATGCTGAAAAAGATTCTATATATTTGCAATTACAAACTACATGTATGTAGATGTTAGAGTACATAAAACGAAGATTCACAGCACAGAGGCATGGCATTTCAAAGAAAATAGCATGATCTTATTCCAGATTCCTTGCCTTTGTTTTCATAAGTACGATTAATTAGATTTTCAATAAGTACGATTAATTAGCTCTTTGCTCTAGTCTGTAAATTGTTCGTCCAAATGATGACATGGAACAAAAGGAAACAAGTATTTTGATGCATCTAACAGTTTCCACACACATATCTAGCATAGTGGTAAGGTCACCCATAACCTAACTGTCACACCAGGGGAAAAAAAAACTGAACAGAGAGGACTTTGTAAAGGATAATACACTCACCAAATTAAACTGTTCATCAAGAAGTCGACTAGCCCGTGGCTTTGGACTAAATTCATCTCTTTCTTCCGCTGCAGCATTGCCCATTTTTCCAATGGCATCATACCCCACACATGTATCAGAAAATTCATGAATAAAATTGTATTTGTCAGTCAAATGATATGGTTCTTTAATTTCGACATCCTCCCCTTCCTCAGGAAGATTGGCACGAACAACAAAATCCTCTTCCAAGTCCTCAACATCAGAACCAAAACGCGATAAATCACTATCATCAAGCAACTGAAGTACATCAGGATCAAAAGATTTCTTGGCTTTAAAATCAACAGTCTTCGATGCTACACTAAGAATTGAATCATGATTTGAACCGGCAGCTTGTAGTTCGGGCACTCGGACCCTTGAAGCATCATATGCCTAAGAAAAAACAAACTTCAGTGCAGAGTTGTATTGAATAAAAAGAAAAAGGCAGAAAGATCTGTTTGTTATTCGTTACCTTGACGTCACTTGGAAGCTCATCAAGCCTGGGCTTGGGATTATGGTAAAAAGCAGAACCAGCTCCGGTGTTCTTAATCTCTCTCAAGTGGATGAGATAATTATAGCCATCATCTGGAAACCCCAACTCCAAAATCTCCCTCCTAACATGCTCGGGCAAGGAAGATGATGATGATGAAAACTTATTAAGAGCGCTATGATCATGGGGTGCATCAGCAAAAATGGAGTTTGGGTCGTCGTGGTGAATATGATTGTCGACAAAGGTATCTACAAGTAGAGGATTGTCGTCAACCCGGACGAATACTCGGTCACTACCAGGAGTGTTACTGTAATTAGGGTCTGAGGAGTCGCGGGCCAGAAGATGGAAAGTAGCAGCTTTCTTCTTATCAAAGAATTTCTTCTTACCCATTGCGGAAGCAGACGTAACGGCGGTGACGAAGAATAAGTGTTTCTTGATATACCTAAATAACCAGCAGGGTCTGGGATACTACTTCTTGATTTTTTTCATGAATTGAAACGACGTCGCTTCACTCAACTCAAGTAGTATCTAAGGAAAAAAAAAAAAAAGAAGGCGCTATAAATATGAGATAGGGACAAAGGGTTAATTTGCTTAGGGGTTAGGGTTAGGAAGCAAAAGGGAAGACTTGGAGCGGCAGAGGCAGAATTGAAAACAGGAAGCGGAGTAATGGAGTAGATAAATGGAGAGGATGCTGCATTAACATGTGGATAATGAAAGCAAGCGCCTGATGATTCAGTTCTTATGATGTTGTTTTTCTTTGAGTTTTCAATCTGAATCAAATACAACCTCTCTCCTACTACTGCTCACTTCTTGCTTTTTCTTGCTTCTGTTGCTCGTCTTCTTCTTTCCCTTCTCCCCCTGGGACCTTGTGACGATCATCTACTTATCTGAAGGTTCCATTATTACCCTTCCTTCTATACTTTTCCCAAGAACATGCACAGGGGGGTGGCCTGCAGAATCACAATCCAAATAAATATAGAGGATAAAGATCACGATGGACACTTCAAGTCCCATCTAACTTCCAGAGTCTCATAAATGATCTTCAAGCAATTTTTATGGATTTTCATCCTAGATATCTTAATCTACAACCCATCCCTCCAATAAAGTTAGAGCATTTAGACAAATAGCAAAAGAACCAAGGGTGGAAAATGCATTCTTGCATCAAGAAAATTGATTATTTGGAATGTTTTACTTTAGATAAAGGGGGTGGCAACGAATGGAAGAAAAAGGGGTTGAAATTGAAAATCGTGTAGAAATTAGGATGTGTTTTTAATAAACTTTACCTTTTTAGAAACTTACAATCAGATGGATAAACCATTAATAGGAATGTTTAAGAAACATAATATAACTAACTAGAACGGATGAAAGGAAATATAGCTTTCAATCATCAAAGTAGTGATCATGACTGCACTTATATTATCTATATCAAACTTCTCACAATTATTTGTTATAGAAGTTGATGCAAGTGAGATAGGAATAAGAGTTGTCCTCTAAAAAAAACAAACATGATTTCATCATTTTCATTAAGGTGTTAACAGCCGAGCATTTAGGATTAGCAATATACATACAAATTTTCGAGTATTGATCAAAACAATTAAACAGTAGCATCATTATTTGAACAGAAGATCATTCAAGGTGTAAACAGTTTATAAGAGCCTTAACTACCTACCAAAACAATGAATTCTACTTATTAATAATATCTCAAATAAGCACTTATTTACTTGATGAGATCAAGTAGAGTTGAGACTACCATGTTGAGAGACTTACATAAGGAGAAATACACTCAGGGGCTTATGAATGGATGGATGAGTTACTCTTATAAAATGTAAGGCTAATTATTGGTTTTACTGCATTGCTAAGGAATAACTAGGCTTAAGACAAACACTTACGAATGGGAGCAACGATGAGAAGGGTTCAAAATATTTTCTATTGGAAGGGTTTTGCTAAGGACTTTAAAAATTATATTAAACAATATGTAACATTTCAATGAAATAAACATGATATAGTTGCCTACCCAAAACTATTATAATCATTGCATATATTAAAAGATTGTTAGACACAAATAAGCTTAAACTTTTTCAAATGTCTACCATTATCTCATGGAAATTTAGTCAACTTTTTTGCACTAGACCAGTTTAGCAAACAATTTTATGTTTTGGTAATTAAACATTAATACTTAGGGCTAGAAGTAGCCTATATATATGTTCATAGGTCATAGTAAGTGACTAAGACACATTATTCTTAACTAAATTTGGAAAGGGAATTTTAAATTGCAAAGCTTAGTTTAAAATTCTCCACTACTTACTATCCTTATGTGAACGGATAGATAAAAGTCACAAATAAAATATTGGAAACCTATTTGGCGATGTTTTTTATAGTGACTCTTCAAATTTATGTGACAGATTGGATACCTTTGACAGAGTGGTAGTACAATACTACTAACCACATGGCTATCATCTCAATAACATTTGAGATCCTTATGGATATCTCCTACCAATATACATCCCTTACTTCATTATTAAGACTTTAGAATTTTAATAATATATTAAGCTATAAAAGACTAAGAATTAGGATTGCTAAAGTCAAAATTTAATCTCAAAAGAGCCCAATACAGGAAGTAGGATTGCTAAAGTCAAAATTTCATCTCAAAAGAGCCCAATACATGATGAAGCAATAAGCAAGTAAGAAAAGGTCAGACAAAGAATTCGAGAAGGTGAGCATATGTTTGTTAAGTTGTATTCTTATATACAACATTCATTATAAAAAAGGAGTAATAAGACTTCTGTATTTTAGACCAGGCAAAACTTTAAGGAAAGTAGGAAGAGTTGCTTATAAACTCTGGTATAATCTTTAATTCATCATGCGTTTCATGTATCTTAGCTTAATAATTATATGTCAAATTAGACAATAATTTCAGTTAATTTTCCAATAATACTCAAAATGATAGAATAAGATTGAATAACAATATTAGGTAAGCGGATGGTTAAATGCAACGGTAAACTTACAACTCAACTATCAGTTTAATGGATAGATAGCTTAGGGGGAAAAAAGGCAACCTAGGAATTCCTTTTTAAATTACAACAAAGATGTCTTGAATCTAACCTTGTTTATAAGGTTCTTTAAAAGGAGGGTAATTTTATGAGAAATGTAATAAAAGGAAAAATATAGGAATAACAATGATTAATATAAAAATTCATTATAAGAGAAATAGTTAAGAAAATTGAGATATGCATCATTCATTCTAAAAAATATTGTAACAAACTTATATGAACCTCATCTATAGGACTGGTACAATCCGGCACTAATATGAATTAGGAGCAAGGATCATTTTATCAAGACAAGTTTAATTTAAGAATATCAAGCTCAAAACACAAAATAACTATATGTATAACCAAATTCACAACAAGAAAAAATGAGTAATAAGTTTATAGGGTTTGATCGCCACTAACAAACTAGACAAGATCGCAAGTTATTAAAGAACCTAAAATAAGGATGTCTTTAGTCAATAATGAAGAACTATCACTTTAAAATAGCTTTTAATTAATTAATAATATGATGTTATGTTTCATTACATCTATAAGATAACCTTTTATAGACATAAAACCTAAGGAACATAAAAACCCTAAAAACTAAAGTTCATAAAGGAAATAAAAAGTTTGATGTCTATCAAGAAAGCACAATGACATTGATTTTATTCTCGAACTTTACACGTATTTTTTATGGACGAGTCAAGTATCGATTATAAGACTACTCCAATGTTGATTTTATTTTGTTTCTTAAATTGACATTATAGGCTTTATAAAATTATGTCTTTTGAAGTAGTAATGCTTCGCTTCTTGCATAAAAGTCCATCGTTAGATCATTAAGAGCTTTTTTGGCTTTCTTTGCTCTAAATTTTGTTGATGGTTCTCCAATATTCTTCAATAGATCTCTAACAATTTTTGGTGCTTCAGTTAAAACCTACGAACTCTATTCGAACCCCTTTTCATGGCTCCATACATTGAAACTTATGTATTTTAAGTAAACTCTTGATTGCCATCACAAACTTATATGTGACAAACATCTATTCAAGAATTTATTATCTATGTTTTCCTTATTATTGGACTCCGAACTTTTCTTAAAAGTTAGAATTGTTAAATGAGAATTTGTTGGCATTTAGTCATAAATAAAAAATCAGAATTTTTGAATGAGAAATTTATGGAGTTTATTTATGAATATTTTTTGTTTCATATGGTTGCATAGATTAAATGGAAGTGCTAGAATTAAGTTAAAGAGTTATAAGGTATTAGATTAAATATGGAAGGGTAAGTTTGGAAGATTAGAGTTTGTCTTAGAATAATAAGAGAAGAACAAATGAAAGGTGCTTGAGTGAAGTGCTAGAAAAATTAAATAAGAATAAGAAAGAAAGAGACGTGTTTGTAAGGTTAAGGAAGAAAGAAAAGAAGAACCTAGAAAAAACTAGAGAAGAGAGTCGTGTGATGGAGAGACATGTTTGAGAGGTTAGGAAAAAGAGAGAGGGAGTCGTATAAAATAAGAAGGAAAAAGGTATAAAGGAGTAGAAGAAGAGAAGCAAAAAAACGAATCAGAAAAGAAAAGAAGGAAAGAAAGAAAAAGGAGACAAGAAGTAGAAGAAGAAGATTCAGCTGGGTTTTTAGGAACCAAGAAAAGTCGAAATCATGAACAAAAGGCAAGAACAAGAGAAAGGACAAACTTGATCTTGAGATTTCAAGTAAATAGGTGGGTAATATGTTTATAGTTTTTGTGATAATGAACTGAAATTATTTGTTTGTATGCGTGCTTAAATGCTTGCTTTTACTAATTGTGAATGTGGGAAAAATGTTCTATGAATTTTATATCATGTTTATTTTGTAAGAATTTTACTACTTTTGTGTTTAAGAGAAACAGAAAAATTCAAGAAGCATGAAAAATACGAATATGTTATGAAATATATATGTATCAAAAAATTTGCTTATATGGGTAAGAGAGATACCATTATGTTCGTCACGTGCACGTTGACCAAAAGTCTTCTCCTGGCTGCCCGCTTGTGGCATATGAGCTCCGAAAAATAGACTCGTTCTGTTCATGGTGTAAACTTCGGTTTCGTCATTCTGTTTCATGGGAATCTTTTGAGCCATATTGTTTGTGCATTATATTTTGATTTATTGAGCATGGAGCATAATTGAGTGTTATGTTTTGATGATTAAATGAATATACGATCTGATTAGTGTGATCTGCTAAGTATAAAATGTAATAAGTGTATATATATATATATATACACACTTGATTTTGTGTGTGGTTTGTTATCGATGACCATAAACATATTAGCCACTGAGCTTTTCACCTCACCCCATCATTTTTCGTTTCTCAGGTGCAAGAATCAGCAGATCAATAGTGAACAAAACTTTGGCAATCTCTAAGAAATATTTCATTTATAATTAAGTTAGTTTGGATCATTTTTTTGGTAGCTTTATAAACATAGCAAGCACAAGCATTCATGATTGTATTTTTGTATTATGCTATTGATGCGACTTTTGTTTGTAATTGAAGTTATGTATGAACCTTGCAACATCTGTGAAATGAAACTCTGTTTTAATTGAAAAATGAATGTCAATAAGAGTTGAATAATTTCTTCTATTCATGTCCATTTTCTTATTCTGTCGAATTTGATATATTTTTCGGTTAGGAACAAAATTGATAGTTGATGAGGACCTTTCAATAGATTTTTCTGAAGTCAATTGGTTAAGTTGGGAGTTTTGTATGTATGGTTTGTATTATTGGTTTTTGGATCTTTTGAAAATTTTATAGAAGTATTGACAGTAGAGAGAAAATAAGAGACTAAAGGAATGAAAAGTGTGTTCTGAAATTTCAATGAATCAACTGTAATGATTTAGGCATAATTAGATAAAATTGTCTCCATGAAAGATGTAGATCTTTCTCTTAGCTTTCCAATGACATAAAGCTTATAATTTTTAGACTTCGGGATTAAAAGTTATGGTGAATTGAAAGAGGAGGGTGCAAACAAGAAAGTCACGATTGGGCCTGAACCACGAAATTCTGCTACTGTTCATTAAAAGTCGCGATCGTGCTTAATTAAGCACAATTGCGACGAACCTCATTTTCTACACTATTCACTAAAAGTCGCGATTGTGCTTGGAAAAATCACCACATGACTTTTTCCATTTCTTCTATTTCTTTTATTTTCTTTATTCAATTGTTTTTTTTTTGTCCGACTCCCACTCCAATTTATTTCATGCCTATTTTATTTTATGTTATTTTTTATTAATTGTGTATTTGTTCTTACTTCCACCAAGAAATTAAATTCTTTTTATTTTGATATTAATTTTATATATAATTATTTTTATTTTATAATACCCCAATTTTGGAACCTTAACGCTACGAAATAGGAACCGAGACCTAAGGCCAACACTTATAATAGTTGAGTAACAAGCTATCAATAAACCAAAACATAATTGTTCGCTTCTCTTTCATTTTCTCTCTATTACCTCTTTCTTCTCTCTTGATTCCTTTCAGACTCTTCTTCTTCCCTATTAGCATGATTTACAATTAATTGGTCTAATAATTTAATATAACATGATAAAGGCATTGTTTGTAACATTCATATATGCCTTATAATCCTAGTTTTATTATTTTTCCTTTACTTGGTATCGCTCACCTCAGTGAAAAAGATAATGACTTCCTTTACTTATTCGAAGAAGATAAGGCCTTTTATTTCTACTGGGGTGGTGACTGATTTGTTCAATTTTTTGTTAAATTAAAAAAATACCTTTATTTATTATAGGATATTTAATTTAAAATAAACCATTAATTGATTTAAAGGAATAAAAAAAATACTTCTTAATGATATTTAAAAAATTAAAATTAAAAATGACTTCATTAATAAAAATTAAACATTTTAGTTAAAATGCGTTTTACTTAATTTATTTTAATTTAGAATTTAGTAAATTTTATGTTGGTCTAAAATAATTTTAAAAATTCAAGTGAAAATTTTTATTTATTCTTATTTTTAAATAAGATAATTATTATTTATTAGCAAGATAAATTAAAACTTTTAATCATTCAAATCTTAATGAAATTCTTGTACTTTATATTTTACTGACTATACTCCATATTTAATGTTATAAATAATATTATGATTTTATAACATTAAATTATATAGGAAATAATTAGTGTCACTATGTAACAAAATTAAAAGATTTAAAATTAAATTACACATATTTAACAAATTTAAAATCAATTATCCACAAAAGTGAAGTCTATAACATAACCCCTTTCCCGCCTCCTCTTACCCAATTGTCACTGATACTAACTCTAATAAGAATCCTCATCATCTCCCATCCACCTCTTTAACTCTATTGTGGCTTTCTTTAAGTCTCTCAAAAGACATACTTGGTACCAAGTAATTAGCGACTCCTCTTTGCAAGATAGACTTGGCTATGTCTCGCATTTAATTAGATGGTAGTATCATAATCTTACCTCTATTGGAATTCTTAAAAGAGGGAGCTTCCAAATGGGAAACATCTTTATTTGGTTTTTTTCTTATACAAATGATTTATATACCTCTTTATGAATGTTGGACTCGACATCAATTGGGAAAAATGGGACTTCTAAAAGCACTTATTGACTAAAAGAACAATTGCATGTTTAAGTTTGATCTTGAAGGTAATTTAAGAAGAATACTTGAGGTTGAAATTTTGCACATTAACAACAAACGTTTCCTTTAAAAGTGAAATTTGAGTATCCAAATGGAGAAGATAAGAATGAAACACTATCTAGATCAATATAAGTAACATCCCTCTAGAACATTAGTCAACCATGAGACTAAGTCACTTAGCAAGCTATACAGGTAAACCAATATGACTAGATGAAGTTATGACTACCTTAAAGAGAATTAGTTATGCAAGACTATATGTAGAGATATATATGCCCAAGATTTACTTGATAAAATACCTATAATGAGATTGAATTAGAGCTCCTATTGAGGAAGTTATGTCAGACATGTGACTCTTGAAATTAGAACCAATAATACTTAGAGCAAAGAGAGACTTGACGGTAACTCAGCAAGTTCACAAGTAATCACTTTCTCATATAAACATGTAAAATCTCTTGAAGTATTTTCAGTGTTAAATGATGAATAATATTGCTTCAAAGATAAATAACCATCTTATTTCAAGAGAATACAAGAAGGAAAGCACACCTACAGTGAGAAATAAGGACCTAGCGACTCAATCAAAGTTAAGGAGGAATTTATAGCTGACAAGCACGAGATCATATAGGAAAGTTAAGGTTATAAGCTCTTTAACCGCTCAAACTTCCTTTTAGTTTTATCTTAGCTTAAAATTTCAAGATAATCCTTAAAAACAATAGGTATTACATGATTATCTTTGGTCAATAAAAGCCTATACTAATGGGTCTGATAGAGACCAATTTGAAAGAGGTTATTGGAAAAAGTTGGGATTTTGGGGTATGAACTGGGCTATTTTCACCAATCTCACTTAACACTTTAATGGAAGAATAATAACTACTTTTACAGGCTGTTTGGTTCAAAGAATAAAATAGAGAAGGAATAAAATAGTTATTCTTTAGGAATAGAAATGATGAGGAATATAATAGAATATGTATTACTTTGTTTGGTTGAAGGAATGGAATAGATGAAGAATTTTTATGTCAATGTTTGGTTTGAAAATATAAATTTGGAATGTGAAAGGAATAACTAACAAAAAGACCAAAATATCCTTGTCCTTATTATTATTTTTTATTTTGTTGTTGTTGTTGTTGTTATTCTTATTGTTATTATTAAAAGTATTATTAATAATATTTATTATTATTTAATTTTATTATTATTATTATTAAATTCCTTGTTATTATTAAGAAATTTATTATTGAAAATAATAATAATTATTATTAATATTATTTATTTTTGACTTATTATTATTCTTATGATTATTAAATTTATTATTTTTGTTATTATTAAATTCCTTAATGATATTATTATTATTATTATTATTATTATTATTATTATTGTTGTTGTTGTTGTTAAATTTATTATTCTTATTAATATTATGATTACTTTTTTACTTATTGTTATTCTTATTATAATTAATTCTATTATAATAATAATAATAAATTACTAAGAATAATAAATTTAATAATAATAATAATATGTATAATAATAATAAACTTAATAATAATATTAATAATAAAATAAATTTAATTGATAAAAATAATAAATTTAGTAATAATAATATTAATAATAAGTAGAAAAATAATAATAATAATTAATAATGTTAAGAATTATAAATTTAATAATAATGCATTATTTGTATTTTAATTTTCATTGCTAGAAAAAATTTTGATATTTGATTTGAATTTTAAGATTTATCTTTATATTCGTTTGAGGTTTTTTAGTATTTTTCAATATTATATTTATGATATAAAAGTATTATATGATTACGATATCAAGAATGAAAAACAACATTTAATAATATAACTTGTATTACAAATTAACATTATTTAACGATTTCAATTTTTATTCGGTTTGTAGGGCTATAATTAGAAACACAAGTCAAAATAAAATTACATTCTATGAAATATTGTTACATATTAAATAATATAATAAGAATCTATTCAACTTTCCTATTAGAATTCTTATAAGTATCCAAACATGTGAATATCTTTGCTTTCCATAAATTTATTTTTCGAAGAATTAGATTCTAAATTCACTGTACTTTCCTACTAACCAAACAGAGACTTAGTGCAATTGAAACAAGGTGACAATGGGTGTGTGGGATGGAAAAATGGCCCGGCCTACTTTTGG
This sequence comes from Erythroxylum alaternifolium, assembly GCA_027478495.1. Classification (NCBI taxonomy): domain Eukaryota; kingdom Viridiplantae; phylum Streptophyta; class Magnoliopsida; order Malpighiales; family Erythroxylaceae; genus Erythroxylum; species Erythroxylum alaternifolium. Next base: position 1,091,805 of record JANIIA010000010.1, on the reverse strand, counting down.
GCTAGGTTAGGCGGGCTATGGGCTGAGTAAATGATATTGTTTTAAAATTTTTTTATTTTAAAAAATAAATAACCGGCTAAGCTGGCCTGCCTGTGACCCGGCGAGCCGTAACTCAGGTCGTCAGTTGGTCCATCCCGATTCACGCGAGCCACAAGTATATGACGAGTCCTTGTGCGCAGAAATGTATAGGCTACGTAAGAACTTGAGGGATCTTAGAGTTCCAGATTTACATCCTCTAAGACTCTTAGGGTGGAATCTTAGAGGCTTAAGATTAGTCCGGCTAAGCCGGGATACCTAATGTAATAAAGAAAAAGAACTTCTACTCATTTGAAATTTAAAATTCGAAAAGTCATACTTAACATGTCGCAACAATTTCAATCTAATTTCGCGCCCCTAACCACTCGATAAATCATCTAAGCACTGAAAAAAATCACTCAAAATGTTCGATTACAAATGAAGGAAAGAGAGAGTAGTACCGTAGGGAAAGTATTGTTTGTGTGGGAAATGTGCAAACAAGTTTTACCGACGTTGCCATCGCCGACAGTCACGCAGTTAATAAACCTCTAAGCACCTATTTACACCGTCCGATCACTTCTCTTGCGTAACAAACAGAACCTCAACGATAACACTACAATAACTGCCTTCAACCGTCACCGCCTCTTGAAACTGTCACTACTTATTACCAGCTCAACATTCACTTAGATCTGTCAAGTAAAACATAACCGAGAATATCAAAGAAACACGAACAAGAACCCTCTAGTGATTTCTAGTCTCTTTATGGAGAGAGTTCCGCGTGAACGATGAAGAAGTGAGAAAGAAGTTACAGATTCGGTCAACAAGAATGGACTTGAACGGAACTTTGCAGCTGTTATCTTTATTTATTTATATAACCCTCTATTTTAATTTATGCACTTTATAATTAATTTACTAAAAGTTTAAATTATAATTGTAATTACCTTATGCTATATTTAGTTGAGAGTTTCATAATAGAATTAAATATAATGTAATATTATTCCATCGTTTGAAAATATGATTTATAATAAAATGAAATAGAATGTAATACTGTTCTATTATTTAAGAAAAGGTTTTATAATAAAATGGAATGTAAGAGGAGAGTTTCATATTAAGGCTTAGTTTAGGGGAACAGTGGCGGTAGATAACTTGCTGAAATATTAAGTAATTTTTCTCAATAAGTACGTATATGTTTGGAATTATTGTTTTAGTAACTGTTGAAATATGAAAATAGGTGTTTGGCAAATGCAATTGTGATTACGGTTGCGATTGCGATTGCGATTGCGATTGCGATTGTTGAAACGAGATAAAATGACTAAAAAGTTCATTTATTTAATAAACTATTAATTGTTACATAAATAATTAAAAAATAGATTATTAGTCATATAAATTTAAAATTATAAATAATAAAATATTAAATTATAATAAGAAAAATATAAATAAAATAAATTTAGTAAATAAAATATTTAAAAAAACATATATTATCAGTGATATAAATTCAAACATGTGACTTGTTTTCTATTAATCAAGAATATAATGAAAACTAATAATTATCATAAGGTTATTAATAGAAAAAAGAATTTCTATCGCATAAGTACTTTCTTACTTCAATTCTCTTTTTATATATCGATTTATGCGGTAGCACCGTACTTTTCTTCAACCTCCAGTTGTTCGTCCACAAATCCAAACATGTAATTGCATTTAGAAACTGTAATGTGCCCAAGGATAGCCCACCATCAACTGTAGCGACACTATCTGCTAAAACTTGTCCCTTTTTAATGCATTTACTCTACTGAACCTGAAGTTTTTGATGCATACAAGTATTACTTATCTCCTCTACGTTACAGATCCAAATGCTACTTACATCTCTTTACATTCTAAATAGTAAAAATAAAAAATCTCTGATTTGGGAGGTTTGAGATGAAATGTAAAATAATTCACTATATTACATTATGACCTCTTACATCCTTCATAAACAATAACTTTTTAATATTACATCCATCTACGTTCTATTACGTTATAAATTATTTCATTCAATTCCATTCTATTAAAAATTTTACGTCTAATCAAACATAATTTTAAAGATCATTTTAGAAATTCTACTCAAAAAATAGTTATTAGCATTAGTATTAGGTCACCGTGTGCAATTAGCAATTGCACGCAAATCGAATTTTGATTAAATTATTGATTTTGTATTAAGTCGTGAATTGGCTGCATAGTTTAATGTTGAATTTAACATAACAATTTAAAACTTATTTTGATAACTCAAATATTAAATTTATTTTAATTGTTATAATATTATTTTAAATAGTTCGAAAAAATAATTGAACTTTAAATCAAGATCGAATGATATCAAATTTATTAAACAATAAATTTGTAGATACAAATAGAAATGACTCCTGACCTAAATTCTAATTTGATAAATAAATTTAATTAATTTAAAATTTGAATTTGAGTTTTAAGAATTAAGTTGATAATTTAATAACTTGCATCTCTTTGAGCAAATTAATATAATATAATTTTTTAAAATAATTATAACAAATTCAAATTTAATTAAAATTTAAATCAAGATGAGACCGACCAATTGCCGAAGGTATTATTTAGTAACTAGTAATAAAGAGTTGGAAGTGAGGATGCAACCTGCATTCCTAATAAAGAATGACATATTTAATGAATATTAAATAATCCTTAATTTTTATGGGATGTGTGGGTATACCCGGAATAAAAACCCTAAATAAGAGATAAAAGATATTATTATAACATTATCATAATATTATCAAGATATTGATTCTTATTATAATATTGTCATTAAAATTTTCTTTACATTAATTTTTTTATAATTATTTTATTTTGCTTCATTATAATTTATAATATATTATTTATTATTTACAAAATATAACATGTTTTAAGTAATTATGTACAAAATAAATTATATAATAACTAAATAATAATAATAAAAGTGAATATTTTTCTAATATTTATTTAATAAAACTTTTTTTTCTTTTTCTCTGCCTTTCGTCTTAACTGAAACTCTCTAGTCGCTCTTCTTCTCCGATTGCTTCTCAACATATCTCTCTAGTTTAGTTTCTGATTTCTTTATTTTGTGATAAATTTGTTTTTTTTATGTTCTTAATTATTATTGTATATGAACATGATCTCTCCCCGTCATATGGTCCTTGATGGAGAATAATCATCCGTACTTTGACATGGAGAAAACCTATCATCATATTCATAAGGTTATTCAAAGTTCCACTTCAAAGAGTATCTATCAGTTCAATACTAAAAGTAAATCAGTTTCCGTGCTTAGGGCGGGGGGCAGAGAGCAAAGGACGATGATAAGGAATCGAAAATGAAGACAACTTCAGGCGAGTAAGCAGTCAAAAATAGATTGTTAACATCTTTTGGGAAATCAATGAATTAATTAAGTTCATTACGATTTTTTAATTTTATTTTTATAAGAAAAGTCCTGCACAATTATTTAAAAATTAATAATTTATTGAATTAATAAAAAATTTTAATTATTTATTTATTAAATACAAAATTTATTAATTAGTAATAATATAAAATATTTAATTAGTTATTTACAAAATCAATCACATTATAATTAAATGCAAGTAAAAAAATTATTAGCATTCTTAATATTTGATACCAAATATTGATATAACCAATGCTTTAAAATTCGGACCGGATATCAAATCGATTAAAGGAAATATTTACGGTTTAAAGATTTAACCAGTATTAAACTGCTATAAAACAAGTATATACTAAATAAGAAATATAAAATTTGAATTAATCAACTTTTTAATTCGGTTCAATTTACTTTAATAAATAATAACCCTTATTATTATTAATGAATCAATTTTTATAAATAATATTAATTAATTAAATTTTATTTTAACAATCTTTTAATTATATTTTAAATGTTTAAATTTTAATCAATCTTTAAATAATTTTATGATGGTATAATAATAATTGAATTTTTAAATTTTCTAGTTTAAATTTTAAAATATTAAAAAACTAAGTTTTAAAAATTTTCATAACAAAACATTAAGAAAGGGGAAAAAAATTAAAGGTTCATTAAAATAGCAATCAGATCAAAATGACCAACTAACTAAAAGTAACACGTAATCAGCCGTCGTCTGCTTTCTATTTTACTATTTTCACCCTTTTGCTACATCTTTTTACCGCTCTCGTCATCGAATGCATGGACCTAGATGAAGATCTCACCTTTTATCTTGACTGTGCTAATATTATGTTGCTCTCACTTTTTTTTTGAGTTGTACACACATAAAATGATGCATATCTATCACCTTCTGCCATTGACTTTGTGCTTTGCTTTATTGTATGATTCTTCGTAGCCCAAATGCTTAAGCGTACGATTGAAAGTTTATTTTGATTTGGAGGTTAGTATTGAAAAAGGTAGAAAAAGAACTTGTTGCTTTTGGTGATGTGTTGTTAAGTGGTTCTTTTTGTCTCTCCATTTTTTCTTTTTGCCTTTCACCGTGCCTCAAAGTAGACTCTTCATTGTAAGATTAAAAGTTTACTTTGAACTGGAGCGAAATCTTCTTTATCTATTATTCTTTATTAATCTCATTTATATAAATATATAAAATTTAGAGAAATGTATAGATAAAAGCATATAGAATAGAATTAGCAGAGGGTAATCAGTAAGGAGAATTTGATCTCCTTTTAATTGGAGGGTGATTATTACGAAAGGTATAAGAAGAATCTGACGCTTCTCGTCATGTGGGAATGAATGGTTCTCTTTCTTTCTTTATTTTGTCTCTCTTTCGTAATAAATCAAAGTAGATGCTTTTCTTCTCTCTTGTTTTCTCTGTTTTGGTTTTTATTTTCTGTATCTTTATTTTATCTAAGTTTTTCATTTTCATTTCGATCAAATCATCTATTCAAAATTTCAAATCCCCGAACAAAGGGAACAAGTTTTTCTATGCCTATAATTCTGTGTCAATTTTAATTCTGTGTCAATTTTATTTAAGACGATCTCATTTGTTTGGATGAGATCGTCTGTTTGAATTATGGGCACAAGTTCATGCATCAAAAATATAAAACTATTTGTTATGTTTCCATTTATTATCGATATTTATTTAAGCTAAAATTAACTTTCATTTAAGTTAAAATTTTGTGTTCATTTAAGTGGAGTAGGCTAAATTTGAGTTTATAAATTTTGTGTTCAAGCTCATTCCGAGATAGATTGAACTTTAGCAGTCCGAAGTCAAATCAAGCCTGAACTTGGTTTGATTAAATATTTTTATTTTAAAAATTAAAAATAATATAATTTTACTTAAAAGATATTGTTTTTTTTAAAGTAATTTAGATCGTATCAAATAGAACAGTTCAGACTTGGTTCAAAGGCCGATTTTGATATTAGTAGAATATAGTTTCTTTGTTGTATGCCACTCTAATGATGTATATCAAAAACCATAACTAAAAAATTAAAACAAATTGAACTGTTTATAAATTTCTAAATAAGAAAAAAAAACTTTTATGAATGAGATTTAATTATCATCAATTATATTTTTAATGCAATTGAAGCAAGGTGATAATATTTGATATATTAAATAGCTTTTGTAAATTTATTGATAAAGATAACTGATAATTGATATAGTATAACATTTATAATTTATATTTCTGTAAGTTGTGTATTATTAAATATAATACACGATTTAACAAATAATTGAAACCAACTCATTTATCATTTATAACATGCAATTTAACAAGATCTTAACTTCTTGTATGCTACATAATTATTAATAAAAATCTACTACATTTTATTTAAGTAATAATTTAATAAGTAAATTTTATTATAATATTTTTATTATATATTTTGACTATTAAACAAATTAATTTGGAATTTATGAATTTTAAAGATGTTCTA
>JANIIA010000010.1:1066492-1085797 GCA_027478495.1 Erythroxylum alaternifolium | reverse complement strand
AATCTGCCCAGTAAGCCATAATATTCAAATAGAAAGGGATTGAAAAATCAAATCAAACAGCAAAAGCCACAAAACAGCCGCTAACATGGACTTCAACTACAAAAATTCGGAGATTTTCCAATCCAACAAAGCAACAATCTAATCATAAATATAATAAAAGAGAACCTCGAACTATCATAACCGTATCAGTGGAAAAAAATATAAAGAATATCCAAACAGTAGCACAAACAAATATTCGATTCTAATAATCCGACAAATGAAAAATATAGAAGTAAGGTAAATTTTCCTACTAGGAAAACAGAAAAGAGCTTTCATATGGCACATACTTGAAAGATCTTTTGATCAATTCTAAAACACATAAATGAAGAACCAAGAACCACTATTCTTAATCATCAGTACACAAACCATACATATATGTAGTAAGCAAACATTTCTCTTACAAGCACAAACTCTTCGTCACCAACCACAAATTGTTCATAATTTAATAAGCATGCCTAAATTTGTCAATCATATCAGATGACATGTCCATCATCATCGGCTTTTCAATGAATCCTCATAATGATGTCATATAAATTAGCTCGATAGCAAAACCAAAAATTCTTCTGTGTAAAATGGTTAATGACTAACAAATTTCATCAGTACATTTGAGAGAGTAATCATAGGTTACAAAAATGTTGCAAAGAAAGAAACCAATATTTGGAAGTTAGGAAGACATTGTTTTTACTGAAGTTGAATAGCTTGTTGATGATAAAGGAAGAGCTACTTCTTACAAACAATCAACGTAAAGATGAATAGCCAATCTCTTAAACAAAACAAGAAAATACCAAATACCCATAAACTGCCGTGCAAAGACCCACAAACACCAGATCTGAGTAACTAAGCAGATTTGCACAACAAGCATATCATTGCAATAACACGGACAAAGTATGACAAAAGATTAACCCAAAAAGACTCGATCTTTTACATTGCAATAACACGGACATTCGATTTTTAAGAGGCATCAATGAGATTGAGAAAGACCCACAGCATGATGGAGCCTACGAACAAAATGGAAATGAAAAATAGACGTGCGGTACCTTTGTTGGTGAAGACCGTGCTGTGTGAGTGAGGTGAGTGAGTCGACTGCTGCGTGCGTGAGTGAGTGAGGTGAGGGAGACGACTGGTCTGCATGCGTGAGTGAGTGAGGTGAGGGAGACGAGTGAGAGGTAAGAGAATGCGTGAGTGAGTGAGAATAGAGAGGGGTCTGCGTGCGTGAGTGAGGGAGACGAGTGAGAGGTAACAGAGAGAATGCGTGAGTCAATGAGGTGGGTGAGGGGTATGGGTTGTCCAAAAACAAACAAAACATATTCCAAACAGCAACAAAAACTTAACCAAACACGGGAATAGGCAATAACTAGGAATAAGAGGGTAATAGAAATTCTATTACCCTTAACTAAACGACCCGTTAGTCTTGATAAAATCAAAATTGTTCTCTATATAGTTTCTAATCAACTACTACACTTGACTATTAAGTTATTATTAAACCCTGATTTAATTTACTTTACCTTTGTGTATGTTACTCACTTGACTTTCTAAAGAATCCTAATATGGAATGATTTGGAAGCTATTAATGCCACTATTTACGATCCCAAGTGATCATTGAAGATTTTAACATCACCATGTTATCATGAAAAGCGAAGAAAATCATTAACTTGCAAAATTTTTATGATGGCTTCAATCCTTGTACAATTCAAATTGAAGTCACTGATATGAGATTTGACAAAAGCTTGTTTAGTTAGATTAACAGACAAAGTTAATCTAAGTAAACAATAAGCTCATCCTCAAACCTTTTAGCTTTTTATATATTATAAAATTTCTCTTTAACCTTCATCCTAATAAGATCCCAGAGCTTAATAGATTAAATTACCATTTCTTCCAAGAGTCATAAAACCTAATCAAAAGTTCACGTTACCAAGGCAATCTTGGAATTCTTTGCAGTGACAAAATGTTAAAGAAGCTAATAAGACTTATATTAGCCTCATCCCAGAGATTCTTAATCCATTAGGTTTGAGAGCTTATAGGCCTATCTCCTTTGCAACATAACATACAAGGCAATCTCTAAGCTTCTTGTTTCTAGAAAGAGGTTGGTATTACGCTTAATCGTCAATCTTGCTTAAGAAGCTTTTATTCAAGGGAGACATATCAAAAAAACATTTATTGGCTCAAAAATTAATTCAAAAACTACAAACATTTCTTTAAGAGTTGCGTCATGGACATTTGTCAGACACTTATTACAGATATTTAGATTTCCCTCTACGTTCATCAAATGGATTGGAAAGTGCATTTTGACTACCTTCCATAATATATAGATCAATGGTGAACCTACTCTTTTGATTAAGGGAGCTCAGGCTTGAGACATAGAGACTTGATATCTCCTTACTTGTTTACATTGTGTATTGAGGTGTTAATAAGGCTAATCGACTACAATGTAAACCTTGGTGGAAAGTTCAAGTTTCACAACAAATGCAAAGTAGTTAAGGATCTTTAACCTTTCATTTACTGTTGACCTACTTCTACTTTGTAGTGGAAGACCAAATTCAATGAACACATCAAATTTTCTAAATATCTTTAATAATCTCTCGAGTCTTTATATCAACAAAGACAACAAATAGTCTATTTTTCTCTTTTGGAACAAGTCAGTTAGTAGGTTAGCTCTCTAATATGTTAGCTCTACAAATAAAAAAGTCTCCTCTCACCTACTTAAGAGTGCTAATTATCAATAAACAACCATCTTTCAAGGATTGGCAGCATTGCTTGATAACAAGAAAGAAAAAAGGATTGGTCATTGGAGCAATCAATGTCTTTCTTTTACAGGAAGGATGATGAGGAATTGCCTCTAGTTTAGTGAAACTATAAAAAAAATTATCAGAAACAATCAAGTGTTATGAGGTTTGCACTCCTAAAAGTGAAGGAGACATGAGAATCACTTTAATAAAGACAATAAATAAGATGTTAATTACCACTCCTAATTAACAAAGAATCCTTTTGAATATAATAGGTTTACACCTAATCCCTGAAAAGGAATAACTTTTGGATAACAAAATCTATAGCCAACTCTTAAGGAACTTAAAGGCAATAAATGGTCATACAATAATATGGAGTTCTCTATATAACACTTAATGATGCTACGAACTTCAATCCTAATGGAACTATAGAGGACACGATGTTACGGTGGAAACACAACTCAGGGGAGTTAACAAATAAGAAATGTCAATCGATATTTAGACCCTCGGCTCCTAAAGTCCCCTAGTTCAGGCTAGTCTAGTGAAAACATGACCTCCACCATGTTTGGTCGTGAGAATCAAATTGAACACAATCAACAAAGTCAAAAGCACAAATATCCTTAGCCTTACCTATCAATTATGCAACCAAGAATCCGAATCTATAAAGCATTTGTTCTTTCAATGTCAATTTTCAGCAAACATATGAAAGAAAATTTAACAGTTATGTAATCTTCATTATCATGTATTAAGCATGTCTATTATCAATGTTGACCATGAAGTACACTGTGTTACATAGAAGCTGATTCCTCTCGTCTTGTATTTCTCAATGTTGACAATGAAGTACACTATGTTGCATATTAGCTGATTCCTCTACTCTTATTTCATTTGTAGTTGTGCTAATACTGATATATGAATGCATTATTTTCATGTTTCAAGGAAATAAAAAAAATAGACTTGTAATCAACTGTTCGTCTGTTCCTAAAAGTCCTATAAGAAAATGGTAGTACAGAAAGAAGTAATACCATTATTACAGAAAGTAGTAATATGAGTCGATAAAGTTCACTGTAGCCCTTGTCAAAGGTAAAATGGTATACGACATCAATGACATTTCAATTATACAGTCAATAAAAGAGAGGACGTACATCAACTAGACAAGTCGTCTATCCTTTCTAAATTGACTTCAAACAACTTTTCCATTTCCTACATTAAATAATGTTGCTGACTACAAATTGTGTAAGAAGGAAATATCACGGTTGATGAAATGTTGTCCCTTGCTCATGATGATTATTTACAGGTGGGCTAACAACTGTTATATCCAAGCTGCTTCCTTCAGTCTCAGGGGCTACTTCCCTTACATCAGATATCCTCGACTCATTTGCCTGAATGTCACTCCATTCAGCATCCCCGACAGGCCGAACATTAGTTTGATCCAGTGCCATGTGCACAACACTCTCCCCAGAAACTGAAACTGCTTTAGATACACTAAGACACGCTTTATCCACATTCTCTTCAGACGAGTCTACATGCTTAGTCAAGGGAAGCGTATTGCCACCAGTATCTGAGGCCTCGGCCTTCTTGAAAACTTCCTTTGTATTAATCTGCTGCCTACAAAAAGGAAATAGTGGCACACAAAAGTTCAACCCACCATGAGAGATGAATTATCAATTCCAACTATTTTCCTCTTTCAATGACCCAAAAACATAGTGTGTATATACAAGACTTGGAAATAATAAATTTCTAGTCTGCTACAGGAAAAAGATCTTTTTTTTACTAACTGCAATATCACATTCTTGATCTCAAAATGGAAAACATTATTATGGAACCTCAATATTCTTCCATTAAAATATACATGGGCACCAATATGGCAATCCTCTTTGGTTGTCCCAATTATGTGTTACCTAGAGTTTACAGAAAATAACTTACTCTCACAGATTATGAATACAGGGCTATACGCAAGCCTTGCACAAAATTAAAGTGGAGAAGGGATTGGGGCAGAACGGATTTCAAATGCACTTGAGAGGATTTTATGCCAAACCTTTGAAGTTGTGCCTGTAGCATATTCACAAATGCTATAAGCTCTTGTTTTTCCTTCACAGCAGCTGTTTCTTTCTCGTTAGCCTCCTTGATTCTAGCTGCAGCATCAGCTTCTGCTACCCTGACCCTTTCCTCTGCTCTAACGACAGCTCCTTCTAATATCACAACACGCTCTCTAGCCTTAGCAATCTCAGTCCGCCACAAATGTGCCTCCTGAAGAGCAGCATCTCTCTGTTTAATTAGTTGATCTCTTTCTTTACTAAGGGCCACGACCTTTTCTTCAGATTCTTTCAGCTATATGCATGCAACAAATGAAAACCCCAATTAGTCTGTTATTACAGTCAAGAGTGCCATCCCTAATTCTGGATGATCCATCGACAACAACAGTGCTACAACACTTTTTTTCTTTTTCTTTTTTTTTTGGGTTAAGCATGAGAGTTAAAAAAGAGTTCAAATAAAATAGCTGCAAAAGAGGTAAAAACCACCAAAAGGAAAAGAAAACAGACTAAATTAGTGATATCAACCACCAGCATAAATATGGGTATTGTAACACTTCAATCACAATTTTCATTTCAATCTGTCAGCAGAAGCGAAAGGAGGAGATCATCCAAAAAAACAAACTGTATGATATGCATGTTGAACTAGGATCTAATCAACCACAAAGCTGGGAAGACAGTAATTGATACCTTCAACATAGATGACTCCAGCTGCTTCTCTGAAGCTTTTGATATACGCTCAATTTCAGCACAAGCAATTCTTCTCTGTTCATCCATGGTATGTGCAGCAGAAGCTGCTGCCTCAGCAGCTTCAGCAGTCTCTGACAGTTTCTCTGCTATGTCTTTTATAGTTGAATCACGAGCACGAATGTCACGAGCCAAATTCCGTAGCTCCTCATCCTTGACCTTTAGTGTCTCCTGCATGTTATACTTACTTGTAAAACAAAAGCAGTGTGAACAGATGATCAAAAAATAAAGCTTTTCTATGGGAACAAGAAGAGAATGGTAGCAAGCCATGTCAGGTAGAAAACAATAAAGCATTCACTTATGATATGGTGGACTTGTGAATGGAAAGCTAACTTGTACTGATGTACCAAAAGGTAATGATAATGAACAACACTGTGCAAGAACAATACCCTCCTTCCACGGGCAAAACCATGACCTGAAGGTTCACACCCCATAAAGCATGAAAAAAGAAAAAAGGGCCAACTCCTACAGATAAAAGCTTGAGAACGCTTAAACAGATTGTGAACAAATGTGTCCACCTTTTTTCCTTATTATCGAACTCAGGAGAACCTAGACCAGTTTACATCACCAAATTGATATTCCGTTCAAGTTTAAAGACTTGAATTCCAAATCTAGCATGCTAATTTTATAATGCCTGTTGATATGGAGTTGACTGGTTCTAGGATATATAATCCCAAAACCTCTCCCGAGTGCTTTCTGTCTAATTTTCTGAAATATAGACACTATAACAGTATCATGTAGTTCTGAGTATATTTTGCATAAATGCAGTCCCCTTTATGTTATCATCTTGTAGTATTCAGTATATGTTGGAAGTTTGTTGTTTCATACTTTTAAGTCAAAACTTCATATGTCCCTTCAAGGCATTGCATATGTCAGCAGCAATTGGCCCAAAGATGTACTGACCGTTAAGATTGGCTAGCAACCAGAATTAAGCATATCAGCACACTAGCAAATGAGTAAATACCTTCATGATTGTAAGATCATCCATTGGACCATCAGTTGGCCTATTATTTACCATTCCTAAGGCATTTCTCAGAGATATTTGCATGGCTGCTTCAATTTCTTTAGAGCATTCCAGGGCTGTTGAATTTGCAGCAGCAACAACAGCAGCAACAGTTCCTAATTTCGCTGAACCACTCCCACTTAAGGAATTCACAGCCTCTTTGTGGGCCTTTAGAACCAGTTGTGTTGCACTGATTAATGGGAGGTCAAACAGTATAACATCAAAAGATATTTAAACAATATTACAAATATAGTGCAACATAAACTCAAGGAAACAAAAAAATTTCTCAGACATGATACTGTAACGACGTGCTTAGGTTTAAAAGTATTTCCACCATCAATGTATTACATCAAGCATGTAAATGGGGTCTCAATTTCCTTCTCTTAAAAGCTTATGTTGGCTCCCAAACTAGAATGAAATCAACCTACAAAAGTATATTAACTATTTCTTCCTTGCATGTTGGGAAAATATACCAAAAAGAAATCCAATGATACAGTTGAGGATGATGCATCTAATTCCTACTTCTAATCTGATTGTCCTAATGATGATCAATTGATTAAAACATTAAATTCCAAATCTTTGATTTCCTTCTCCTCTCTATTTTCTCCATTGATCCTCACAAATTCTCCGTCCCCTTCTCTAGTTGCCCTGATTACTCTTCTCTATTCTACATCAGTAAGCCTTATAAAACTTGCATAAAGACTAAGGGTGAAAAAAGACATTTCATTTAGACACTTTAACTCTATATAGCACCAATGAACCATTGCACAGTCAAACGAAAGGGAAAAACCATCAACCCAACCATTATCCATGCTCAGTGTATAAAGAAAACTTACTGTAAAGTTGCTACCCAAGCTCTAGCTGCGCCAGGAGTTTCTGCACAAAGGAAGTAATCCTTCTTCTGTGGGGTACCAATATCTAAAATGCTGTTAAGTATGCATGTGTCCCATTCTAATTGCAATAGATAAAGATAGCATACCACTTAAAAGAGATGCAAACTCAATTTATATATGATCTTACAAGACATACATTCGATCAAAATGGATACAGAAGCAGCAGCCATCATACTTTGGAAGTCCACTTTTGCATGTGAAAACAAAGAACATGGTCAACAATTGTTCAAACAAAACATTAACAGGAGAAGTTAATCTTCAGAGTCCAACAACAGCCATACAGAAAGATAAACAATCTTACTGGAAGTTTACAGGTGAAACTGTAATTGTGCTATTTGCATCAAAGAGAATAGTTCCCTTAACCACTGGCTCGTTTCTTCTAGTCCTAAAGCAAGAAAATAAATGGTAAAGTTAGTGATTAGTCTCATTCAATGAAATCGAGTAAAGTAGAAAAATAAGAATATGAACAAAATGCACTCACTTGTACTCCATCTTCCCAGTCGTTGGGTCTAGAATCACCCATCTCTCATTCCATTTCCTCAGCTATCAAAGACAAGGATAAACTAAGCTAATTTTTCCCTTTCTCCAACAGTTAAAGTTGCAATTGCAATAGATGCAATTGAAAAAGAAACGAGAAATATTACCCTAATATGTAGCAGCACATGATAGTAGGGTGATTTACTCACCCAAAGCACTCATATGTGAGAACTACATGATTGCGAGCATGTTATCACAGGAGCCAAGTCCTATACACTCTCCATATATGTTCATGTATTATTCATATACCTCACACTAACACTAACATTCTGTGGGGATCAGTGGATCAGTTAATTAAGCAATCCCCAAGTCCTTGTCAAGTAAAAGCACGATTATCTGGAGCAATTTTTGTATAATCCAAGCATCAACTAACGCATCACATTGCTTAATTCCTAATTTAAGCATCTAGTGATCATATTTGTCCTTGAAATTCCATTTTATATGTGAGAAAAAAGAGTTGAAACAGAGAATATTTGAGATGCCCTTAGTAAAAAAAATCCACGGGCATATCACATATCACAATAAAGAAAACAACTTTCAGAGTCCAAAAAATAAAACATTTGTAAAGTCCAATTCAAGTTGAAATGAAACATCAAGGATCACAAAATTTGAAGAACATCAAGGCAAAAGAAAAAAAAGGAGATAGAGAAATGGGTAAAAAGTAAGGATGATGTACAGTTTCAGATCGCTTGAGAAGTGGACCCTGTAACAAATTGCGTCCAGAACCAGAAGCCAAGTGCCGTTTGATCCTCTCCAAACTATTCGCCGGGTCAACTGATCTCTGCTGCTCCTTCTCCAATCGAATCAACACCGAAAATGTCAACAAAACAAAATCATAGAAAAAGAGAGAGAGCATGATGAATAACTTACCGCAGAAGCACCATTAGAAGCCATGAAAGCTGTAAGCAAACAACAGATCAAACTTAAGAGAGTTGAAGTGTTCTGAGATTTCCTTGAACGACTATGGAGAGGAGGGCTGTTAGGTTTAGCTTTGTTTCCTAGTCATGGACTTGCAGGTAGCTACAATCCTCGCCTGTACCGCTCTATTGTTTTTTCTTTTTTCCTCTTTACTTACGTCACATAATAATAATCGTCTTCTATTTTCCTTATCATCATTTCTTTATTTAAGGTTGTTTTCATGAATATAACAAGTAATAATTTAATATACCTATATAACTTTTTTTATTTTATTCCAATAATTTGTATTAAAGTTAAAAAAATTCATATCAAATGATAGACTAAAAAGCTATATCCGTATTCAAATGCCTAATTTAATCCATATAATGTTAGATTGTTCATGATAATATAATATTAAATGTATTAATCTCTCTTATAATTTGATTTAATTTTATTTTAACTTTAATAATTTAAAAAATACAATTCATCTCAATCGATATTGTTTAATTATTATATAATTTTTTCATAAAAATGATGTGATATTAATAATATTATTTTAAAATTATAAACCAAAAATAAATTAAGAGAATATAAAAATAAAGATATAAATATTTAATTTTATATAATAAATTGAGATACTAAAGTTTGTGAGATAAAGATGAAGACAATTTAGAAGATCTATCTTGCTATTAAAAGAGCTCATTAGTTCATTCATTTCCTATAAAATGTGCTTAAAGAAAAGTTAATAAGAAGAAGTTGCTTCCCAAAATAAGGGCATAACTTTTAATAAAATGTGCTTAAAGCAAAGTTAATAAGAAGAAGTTGCTTCAAAAAGTAAGGGCATAACTTTTAAGGTGTTTAAGGATAAGATAAATGATTAAAAGAAAAACTTTAAAATTGAGAGTTTATGAATACGATATTGGGCCATAACCAAAAAAAATTCAAAAAGCTTTTTAATAAGAAAAGCTTTCAAAAGGAAAACTTGAAGAAGTTAAGAAATAGTTTATCTTTAAATTTCAAAAAGGTGAGGTGTGTATTATGTGTTTTTTCTTAAAGAACAAGATAAACTATGTAAAATAAAAAGGCATAATATAAGATTCTTTTCATCTATAACTTTTTTCTTGAAAAGTTAAAATAATTGAATCAACTTTTTAGAAAGTGTACATTGCATTATTATAAAAGGTGGGATATTCCTTACTTCCCTTGATAGGAAAAACTATACAGTATGGCCAAAAACAATGCGAGTTTAATTAGTCCACTCAGATTACGATGTGTTTTACTAAAGGGAACATATATTGGTCCTAATTGAGGGCAACAATTAGATGATTAGGCAGAGAGACAAATTAGATAAAGAGATTAAGCAATTAACATAGGTGCATGCAAGGATATGTAGGTGGCCTGGAAGAGTTGTTCCTTGCACCAAAGCTTGATATCCTTAACCAAAGCTTTCCTTCGCCTTCTCAAGTTATCTATAGCACTTGTAATTGCTTTCAATCCATATTCCATAAATGCATGAACTAAGGAAAATTGTGAAGATGACCTTTATAGTTTGAAGTACAAATTTGTCTTTTGTTAGCCATTCTATTATCCTTTGAATTTCTCGCATGTAGGGGCAGATATTGAGCCACTCCTAAAGATTATCCCAAATCTAGTAGGAGTAGGAACAATCAAAGTATAGGTGTTTGACATATTCTCCATTCATTTTGCACAAAACACATGTGACTAGGGGGGTTTAGAAATTGAAGTTTGTCCTTACTAGCTAGACCTCTCTTTAAGACTAGCCAGAGTAGGAAGGAGGCCATAGGGGACATTGATTTGTTCCAGATTATATTGCTCCACTTTACGTCTATATCTCTAACTCTAATAAGCTCTTATATAAGGAATTAGTGAACTTCCCGGAAGGGTGATTGAGTGAGAGATACATTTCCTTAAATTAGGGATAAGGTGAGATAGTTCTGGGGAGAAATTTACCTAGCTATTATCAACTATCCATACCTTGACTTTTGAGTCAATAAGGTACCGAAAGTTTTCATAAAGGTTAGATTGGTTCAAGGGGCCCTACTTGCACTAATTGTCAAAAAATAGGAATGCTTTCTTCCTATCACCTATTTTGCACTGAATAGAGCTAGCTAAAGGGTCATTGATTTTGAGTAGTTGTGTCATAAACAAGGTCCCTTTTAGAGAGGGGTTAGTTTCCGATAGACTTCGTTTTAGAGCACATATATCTTGACCTATTTAAACCTTAGTGAATCTTTTTTCTTCCAATAGTCTCTAGAATATTTTAGGCCATGATGTCTTGCTAGTTAGATAGAATATTTTCGTCCAAGGTAGCTGAAAGGTGGATTACTAACCTTAAAGCCTAAAATTGTAGCTAGTTAGTTTGCATCTCCCAAAGAACTTTTAGATAAAGTTAGTAGGCTCTTAATAAAGTTCATTTGTAGCCTTAATAGATCTTTGAACATCTTCAAGGCAGTAATGATAGCAAAATGAGACATGTCAATGGCTTTATAGAATAAAAGAAAAGGTTATCTATAAAGGATAACCTGGTTAGTTAAGAATTTTACACTTTGAGTTACAGTTGAACTAGGGATTAAGAGAAATATTGGGTTTGAGGAGTCTATGGAGTATTTCCAAGCATAGAATAAAAAAGATAAGGGAAGAGAGGGTCTCCCTGCCTTAGTTCCTTGCTTCTATAGAATAACTATGTGTGCTTTCCATTCACTAAAATAATGAAGGAGGTGGCAATGAAATATTCCTCAATCTAGCCACAAAATTTATCAAGCCAAAGGCCTAAAGTAATCGTATAATGAATTCTTAACTTATGTAGTCAAAAGCCTTATTAAAATCCACCTTCAAGGCACAATTCTTAGGTGAATTGGCGTTAATATAGTCTTTAAGGAGTTTTTGTGCTATGAACATATTTGTCCCAAGTAATCTCCCCTTAAGAAAATCACCCTAAGATTCTCCCATCAAGCTATGCAAAGTCTTTTCATTCTGGCAGCCAATATTTTATAGATTGCCTTGTAAATGAAATTACAATAGGTGATGAGTCTAAAACTAGTAGGGGAGTCAGGGTTAGGCTTCTCTGGAAGTAGACAAATTTGTGTCTTATTGACTTCCCTTAACATTATCTCATTCTTAAAGAATTCCTAGATAGTCTCCAACACTGTACACTTGATCATAGGTCATGACTTATGAAAAAAAGTAACCATTGAATCCCTTAGGGCTCGTGGCCTTTATGGGGTTCAAACCAAAGATTATGTCTCTTGTTTCTTATGGGGTTACAAGACAGTATAAGGAAGTTTTGAGTTCTATTTGCTTGTTTTAATTTATGCAATACCACAAGCATACAAATCGTATATTATAGTACATAATATATTGTTCCCACGAGGATTGGATTAGTCACCTAACAAATTGAATGTACTTTATCTAAGGTAATAAAAGATTACATTAATTGAAATTAAACTAAACAACTGAATCGGTAAAGATAGCAATAAGAGCAAAGTTAATCAATAATGGACACTTGGGGATAATTCTATCTTTGTTTGTTTTCTTTTTGCCTTGTTAATTCAGTTATACTTGATCCTAGATATCTTAACATTTTGTTACCCTCTGTTGAGATCTAACCAAGTTATTCCAATTAAAATAGATAATAGTTGACTTTTAATCTCTCAGTTTCCAAAACTACTCCTAACTACTCATTTGGATTTGAAGCAATCCTAAGGATAATTAACTCACAATTAAGATCTCTCTTTAATTATTTATTAACTTGATATTTGTAAGCATATTACGGTGCCAACTCTCTTTGTGTAACTTAAGACAGATAACTTTAATTCAATCTCTCAATTTCTTATCAAGTATAATAAATTCATTTGGAAGCCTTAATCTAGGAATTTGGAAAAGCTAGAGTTGACTTAATGTTTCCATTATTTTATCTTCTTTATTGTGTGTAGCTTATTTTAGTATTTTGCTCTTCCTTTTTATATGTCTCTAATGAATATAGTTGCCTATCTCTAAATTCATACACTTCTAATTTTCCGCCCTTTATGTAGCCTTCTTAATATCCTTATATATCAATAAAATAGTGTTTCTTACATAGTTACTTACATGGCCATATAGTTAACCATGTATCTCTAAAACACCCCTATTTATGACTTTACACATTTATAGAGACTTACACGAGCAACATGCCTATGTCAGCATACACAGGAGTGTAACTCTATACAAGCAAGAATTGTGTTTTTGGAGGTCCATATGTTTACAAAGACTTACATAGTCATTATACATGGTTGTATAAGTTCACAATTGCTTCAATTTTTCCATTCCATGCTACAATTTCACTCGAATACATCTCTTCTTAGTCTATAAATGCAATTATTACCTAAAAATGCACTTGAAGAAAATTAAGTACCAAATACTATAAAAACTCTTAAATAATAAGCAAAATACATTAAATATGGGTATATAAATATAATCAAATAACCATTTATCAAGTTACTCATTAATAGTAACATTAATGAAAGATTTTATTAGGGGTATTATGAAACTACTAGCAGCTTGTATCCTAAGTGTATCTTTAAAGTAGTAGAAGCCTCTTCTTTGAGTTTACGTTGTGCAGTAGCTAAAGTGTTGTCAGTTCTTTATAGGGAA
Organism: Erythroxylum alaternifolium; assembly: GCA_027478495.1. Taxonomy (NCBI): domain Eukaryota; kingdom Viridiplantae; phylum Streptophyta; class Magnoliopsida; order Malpighiales; family Erythroxylaceae; genus Erythroxylum; species Erythroxylum alaternifolium. The sequence continues at coordinate 1,072,278 of JANIIA010000010.1, read as the reverse complement.
AGAAATCTATTAAAATAGTTCCTTACATTGACATAATTGTGGAAAAAAACTAGAGTTTTTGAATCTATTGGATTCTAGCCCTCTATTGCATAATAGAATTATGAATATTAATAGCCCTGAGAAAGGCCTTGACTGTAGCTTTTTCATCTTCTATAAGCTTAGGATTATTAGGGTTGAGGAATAGAACATTTTGGCTTTAGTAGCTTCAATTTGTTCAAAAATGTTGCCTTATTTTTTGGAGTTTAGTTTTTTTCAGTTCATTCTTGATACTTTAGAGACCTTTGACATATATGAAGTGCTTACTACCTGAAATCCTTAATTGGAGACCTTTTTTAATGGCATTTTGATACCCCTCTTCTTCTACTAGATAATTGTTAAACCTGAAGGTGTGTTCTAGTTTTAGCACATCCATGTGTTTAATGAAAATGGGATAGTGGTTACAAATCCCTAGTGCTTCAATGTTGTGTAAGTGCCCTTCAAAATTGTGACTTTACATGTTCATAAGAGCTTACACAGACAGGGGACATAGTCGTATATGTTACTTATACGGTTGTTTATCTCCATACAGGAAAAAACAACATCTTTGAAGCTTTACTTGTTAATTGTCCCTCACATGGTCCTTATACATAACCATGTATTTTATTCACACGGGCGTGTATATATTCACATAGGCTTATGTCTCTAAATAACCCCAATTCTTCCATTTTATGTCATGATTTCCCTTAAATTCTTCTCCTTTTGATTCATAAAGAAAAATGAGACCTGAAAGTACACTTGAAGCAAAACAAGTACTGAAAACAATGTAAAAGTCTCAAATAACAACCAAAATACACTCAATATGGGCTTAAAAACATAGTCCAAAAATTGTTTATCACTCATTTGGCATGCTCTATATAATTTTTCCTTTTGATACTTTACGAATGGAAATCAATTGACAAGGTGGTTTTCTTTTTAATTTTTTATATGTTTTATGTCTTACATGTCCAAGTTTTAGATGTCACATTAAGAGTCCTTATTTATAGACATCTAACACTTGAAATCCTGGTTAGATAAATTAAATATACTGATAATGTAGTTGTTTACAAAGAAAAGTAACCACTACAATAGTAATAATTTATATGATATGCCTTGTATGGAAGATCATTGTAAAACTTATATATGATTCTCTATAATAAAGTGTCCTCCTCATGTCATGCAAATATTTACATGGTATGTATATGATAGTCATTTCTTCTATAGTGATTATGTGATCCTTATATGTGTACATGCATTGACCTAGTTATTTTTCCATAAATAAATGATGTATTTGCTACTTTTCTAGAAGTATGTACTTGAATATTTGAGACTTTATAAGAATATTCCTACTCTTATATGCTCTTATCTTTAACAAAGTTTATTTTCCCACTCAATGTGTTAGCCCCTTTTTTATATCATATATCATCCCTTACATATTTGGATCTTTTGTTCATTGAAAACATATTCAAAATTTCTCCTTTTATTAAATCTCATAATATATGTATTTAATTATACAATTTCTATATGAAGTCTCCCATTTTCATATATAATGATAGTACTCCTAAACTCATACAAAAGAAGTTTGTGATTTAGCCAACTCAATTTTCAAACCCTTATTTTCTTTAATGTATGGATCTAAATTCTTTTAAATGTTTTAGAACTACAACTACTTTCTAAAGTTGTTTAGGACATTCAAATCCACTATATCCCTTCTTTATTGGGAGAAGAGAAAACCATTCATCAATTGTAAGGCTTAATATAAAACTTTTATAACATTTGGTGTTTAAACTCTCTCTAGTACAACCCTAAGCATCGTAATTGCATAACATTCACAAAGTTATCTTACTGTAACACCCCCTAGATGGAACCTACATCCACCTACATATATAGAACCAAATTCTTGTACAAACAGTCATGGTATACATTTCTATTCATTCATAGGAACTGTCATTACACATTTTTCTATCTAATGCAAGACATATACATATTACAAAGTTTCATATCACTTAACATTATCCTTGAAAAGTAGTATTACATCTTTACATTTACATGACAATCCAAAAGAAAACATTACAATTTCCTTCATTACATGTACAATCATCTTTAACAAACAAACAAAAAAATAGATTCCAAAAGTACTTTTACTCCAAGCAGTTAGCCTTGGTCCCTATAGGTTTTCCATTTACCTCACTCTTAATACTTGGACTTACACGGATTAACACCGATGCTAAGCTTGAAAACTTAATGAGAAAACACTTAATTTGGATGACCACTCACAACAGTCATCCGCCAAGCACCCATATTCATAAACATCATAACTCATATAAAAAGTGATGGCATACTTAATCAAATTATATAATGCAAACATGCTTCAATATGTTATTCATATAACGTAAATTCACATTAATAAGCCAAACATTGATGCTCAATGCTCATTAATACAAATTATCAATACAAATGCAAATGCTCATCAATACCAATTATTTATATTGTCATGTTATGTTTCTTATTTATAACCATTAGGCCTACATATTCCTGTGGATATGGATAACGGGAGATGTGGATGTTCGAAGATATCAAAATTGTGGATGCCCAAAAGTTTCGAATTGTGGATACCTGAAGGCATCGAACTGTGGAGACACTATAGTCTCCAAATGAAGACACCATTGGTGTCAAACTATAGTAAATGCATTGTCACCCTATAAGCATGCCTAGCCATCCACCACCAAGACAATAGAGTAGACACTGTAAGATTTACTTTAACCATTTTCCCATTTCATAATTTATAACATGATATTCACTTGAAGTCATAAAATTTGTATTGAAGCGCATACTAAACACATATGAGCAATAAATATGCGTATAAATCATCTATGTACATGTAAATTATCTTTAGCATGCATTATGCTCACTCTTAAATTTCAATGTTTAATTACCTAATTTACATGTGGTAAGTCCTATTTTATTTATTTCTATTTGTTTGAAAAGTTTCATATGCATTCAAAAAGGTTAATATAAGATGCAGTAAAAAATTTGGAAATGAAAACAAGGTCACGGTCGTGACAGAAGACCCTTCTCCAGGGTCATGATCATGATTAGAGTGTCATGATCATGATAGAAGAGTTTTATACTGGGTTATGATCATGATACCCATGTCACGATCATGACAGAAGATCTAGATGTTGTGTCATGATCGTGACAAAAGATCTAGATGTTATGTCATGATCATGACACAACACTCGCCATTCATAACTCTACTTGTTCCGTAATATGCATATACAAAAAATTTGAATTAGGTTTTGAGGTCTTCTATTCATTTGTTCCCTTATGTTCTAGTTTCCAAAGAACTAAAAATCAAGTCATTTGGACTTCTAAATCATGAGATATAGACTAAACATCAAAAGATGTTCCAAAACAAGGGCAACATCAGGTCACGAAGTTTGATCTCAATTTCCAATGTTATAAAGCCATAGTTAAGTTAGAGTCTCTTCTAGAGATTTCTATTACTATGTCTTAGGTTTCATACGCAACTAAAATCACCCAATTTAGATATCTATAGTCTGAGTTATGACTTAAGCAATGTAACTGGTTTAAACAAACCTAAGATAGAATTCCACTACACGATACTCTCTTGTCAATTCCATGTAAGATAACATCAAAATAACACCAACACACTATCCCAACAACCATCGATATCCAAATGAATATTTGTATCCATCCAAACAGACACATAAAGAGAAATTAAACTAAGTGTCGTCCTAATTGGCCAAGTAATTCTTCTAATGCCTTTCCTTCCCTTCCTCTTTGGCTTTTCTTGACTCCAACTAGAACACCACAAATACACATCTCAATCCCAATTCCAACCTTATAATTCCAATTATTCATAAGCAAAGTAAAGAAAGAAAAAGATGAAGAGAAAACCACTAACTTTTACTTTGATTTCTACCTAAGATTAGCTTGATTCCTTACAGGCAAAATGATGGGATGAAGAAGATGATGTGGAGAGAAAATGAGAGAGGAAAAATCTAGAATTAAAACCGTAAAATTTCATCCCTCTCTCATCTCCATGTGCCCAATTCATGTACTTTCAAGACTTACACACATGCTTAATTCCTATTAGATACACATGCTTTGTTCTTATTGTTCACATATGCTTTAATCTAATTAGTTCATGTATTGACTTTAGGAAAATTGCACATTGATTCTTCTTCCTTTAATTCCCATATTGGTATATAATCTCATCAATTAATTTCATTCTCATCCATATTTCATGTCTAAGTATGTATGTCCATACCAAAATGAACAAATTACCCATTTTTCTATATCTTTTACATTAAGTACCATTATATCTCTTACTATGCTTAGATGCTCTTAATTCGTTATGTTCACTAATTAATACACCCTATACATGCTATAATACATCTAGGGTATATATTGGGTCCTTATACTTCTCTCCCTCTTTTGTCTTCTAAATTCATACCTTCATTGAATAGCTGTGGGTGTTGAATTCTCATCACCGATTCGGGTTTTAAAGTTGCCTCTTCAATGCCATAATGTTGTTAGAGCACCTTTACAAGAGGAATTTTCTTATTGCTTAATTGTCTCACTTCTCTAGCCAGGATTTCCTTCGGCTTTTCATCATATGAGAAGTCTAGTTGGATCATTATTTCTTGTACTGGTAACATATGTGAATCATTCGATCGGTATCTTCGTAGCATTGAGATATGGAATATATCATGCAACTTGGACAGTTCTATAGAAAGAGCCAAACTATATGCCACTGGTACAATCCTTTCAAGGATTTCATAAGGACCTATAAATCTAGGTCTAAGTTTTCCCTTTTTCTAAAATCTTAACACCTTTCTCTAGGGCGAAACTTTTAATAGGCCAAACGGAACTTGACGTTCAACTTTCACTTATTGACAAGTCAAGAATTTGGACACATAGTCCACTACATCACACTTCATTCTTAGCCACCAGTAATGTTGTTTCAAGTCCTGGTACATCTTGTTAACCCTAAGATGCATAGTGAATACAGTATTATGGGCTTCATGTAATAACTTCTTTAAGTCCTTTACTGTTGATACACATAATCTACTTTTAAAGTACAAACTTTTTCCATCTTTCACTACAAAATCATTCTGTATTCCTTCTTGCACTGCTTGTACAATTTGTTGCAACTTGGCATCATCTTTTTGTGTATGTACCATCATCTATCTCAAGTCAGGACTCACTTTTAACTGAGCTATCAAAGCTCCATCTGGTGCAAATCTCTATCTACTATATTGTAATTATAGAGCTGAAATAGAATTCCTACTCAAAGCATTCTCTACCACATAACCATTTCCCAAGTGGTAGTCAACTATACAATCATAGTCTTTAAACAATTTGAGCCAACGTCATTGCCTCAAATTTAGCTCCTTCTGTGTGAGCATGTACTTCAAACTTTTGTGTCACCAAATTTTCAAGGCAAACACCACTGTTGCCAATTCTAAATCATATGTAGGGTAGTTATGTTCATGTAGCTTTAACTATCTCGAGGCATAAGCCACCACTTTCTCATCTTGCATCAGTAGATAACCCGGATCATTCCTAGAAGCATTACTCTATATGGCATACTCTTTGCCTGGAGTTGGTTGTGTCAACAATGGAGCTTCACTAAGCATCTTCTTTAACTGCTCAAAACTGACTTTGTGTAACACCCCATTCCCGCAAAACCCGAACCCGATATCGACAGTGATACTCGGATCCGTGCCCCGCGAGGGTGGCGT
>JANIIA010000010.1:1023002-1038006 GCA_027478495.1 Erythroxylum alaternifolium | reverse complement strand
AAATTATCAAAGAGTGAAAAAGGAAAAGAAGTTTGTGCTATTATTCTAGATAATAAATTTTGGGATGCTTGCTTGATTATTGTGAAGATTGTGGCTCCGCTTATAAGGCTATTGAGGATTATTGACTTAAATGAGAAGCCATCTTTGAGGTATATATATGATGGTATGTATAGACCTCACAAAACAATTATAAATATTTTAAAGAGAAGGAGAAATTATATAAGCCTTATATAGATATTATTGATCGAAGATGGGATAAACATCTTACTCAAAGGATCCACTTAGTAGCTTATTTTTTCAATCCTTATTGCTTATATAGTAGAGAAGCACGTACAATTAATATTATGGGCGGTTTGTTTGATGTGATTGAATGCAAATGTATTTTCTCTAATGAAGAGCAATCACAAGCAATAAATGAAATTAAATTATATCGTGAATGTTTAGAGAGTTTTGCAAGATCATTAGCAAAGAGAGAACTTATGATGAAAAAATGCTGCCAGGTAAGTTTTATAACAAAATGCAGCCAGATAAGTTTTATACTTTTAATTCATTATTTATTTATTAATAATATATATTTTTATCATAACTATTAATTTAAAATATAGATGAGTGGTGAAAATTATTTGGTGACAGTGCTCCAACATTGAGAAAATTCGCTATTCGTTTACTCAGTCAAATAGCTTCTACGTCAAGTTGTGAACGTAATTGGAGTGTTTTTGAACGTATTCATACAAAGAAACGAAATCTTTTGGAACATCAAAGACTTAATGACCTTGTATACGTTACTTATAATCTGAGAATGAAGAAGATGCATTTTATAATTTTGTTTTTATTTCAATAATTTTATTTTTATTATTGACTTGATAATTTCTCTATTATGTGTTCAGAGCGCTTGGTAATAATAGACATTAGTGTATTTTTATTTCAATAAAATATTTTATTTTTACTAATTCTTATAAGTTTTACTTTTTATTTATTATATACTAATTTTATAATAGTTCACTACCGATTGAACCTCTAAACCTTAAACTTTTCTTTCGACCGGTTTAATGTCTAGTCTAATTTTTAAAACATTCCATATAGCAGCAACCGTCTTTGTCTGTTTGGCTTCTTCTTCTTAATCTGAAATAAGCATAAGTGGAGAAGCACCCTGTTTATGTTTTACAGCGAGTCTGAGAGTACATGAGAGCTGGACCAAACTTTAATCTTTTCTCAACTCGAAAACCTCATCTTCGACAGTCTCGTCTAGCTGCCTCTCAGATTCATAATGTAGCCAGCCAAATGAAACGTTGTGCCAGTTTAAAAGAGCTAGAATCTGTATATGCCACCATGGTCAAGACCAGTTCAAATCAAGATTGCTTCTTCGTGAATCAATTTATTACGGCTTGTACCTCCTTTAGTCGTGTAGATTACTCTATTTTAGCCTATTCCCAGATGGAGAATCGCAATGTATTTGTCTGTAATGCAATGATTAGGGGTTTTGTTGAGTTCGATAAGCCAATCCAAGCACTTGAAATTTATGTTAACATGTTAAGAGCTGAAGTTTTCCCCAGTAGTTATACGTTTTCGTCGTTGGTGAAAGTCTGTAGCTTGTTATCCGAATCGAGGCTTGGAGAAGCTGTCCATTGTCACATTTGGAGAACTGGGTTTCCAGCCCATTTGTTTATTCAAACTTCTCTTGTAGATTTTTATTCAAACATTGGCAGGATGGAAGATTCAAAGATGGTATTCGATGAAATGCCTGAAAGAGATGTTTTTGCCTGGACTACATTGATTTCTGGTTTTGTGCGGAACGGGGATTTGAGTTCTGCAAGGAGGTTGTTCGATGTGATGCCTGAAAGGAACATAGCTACTTGGAATACTTTGATTCATGGCTATGCAAGACTAAGAAACGTGGAATTGGCTGAAGATTTGTTTTATCAAATGCCTGAGAAAGATGTTATTTCATGGACAACCATGATCAGGTGTTACACTGAGAATGAAAAATTTAAGGAATCATTGCAAGCTTTTAATGATATGACGAAGATGGGAATTACTGCTGATGCTGTGACTATGGCAACCGTGATTTCAGCATGTGCTCATCTTGGGGCCCTTGACCTTGGGAAAGAAATACATTATTATGTAATTTCTAATGCGTTTAAGCTTGATGTATACATAGGGTCTGCATTGATTGATATGTATGCCAAGTGCGGGAGTCTGGACAGGTCCCTTCTGCTGTTCTACAAGTTGGAACAGAAGAACCTCTTCTGTTGGAATGCAGTGATTGATGGTCTTGCAGTTCATGGGTACGCAGAAGCAGCCTTGGCAATGTTTGTAAAGATGGAAAGGGAGAAGATTAAGCCAAATGGTGTTACGTTTATTAGTGTTTTGAGAGCCTGCACTCACGCAGGACTTGTTGAAGAAGGCCGTAGAAAGTTTGAGAGTATGATATGTGATTATTCCATCCCTCCTGAAATTGAACACTATGGTTGCATGGTTGATTTATTGGCTAAAGCTGGCTTACTTGAAGAAGCACTGGAGTTGATAAAAAATATGAGCTATGAACCAAATGCCGTTATCTGGGGTGCCTTGTTGGGAGGATGCAAACTTCACAGGAACTTAATGATTGCCCAAATCGCTGTAGATAACTTGATGGTTTTGGAACCAGGGAATAGTGGGTATTACAGCCTTCTGGTTAACATGTACGCTGAAGTTAACAGGTGGGGCGAAGCTGCAAAAGTGAGAGTAACCATGAAGAATCTACGGATAGAAAAGACGTGCCCTGGGGCCAGTTGGATTGAGATGGAAAGAAAAATATATCGGTTTGCAGCATCTGATAAATCTCACCAATCTTCTGATGAGATTTGCTCGATATTGTATGAATTGGATGGTCAGCTAAAGCTAGCAAGCTATGCGCCTGAATTTTCCTCAGTGCTGTAGCACAAGTATGAACATGTGGAAAGTACCTTCTCACATTTTTGCTTTTTACTGCAATCACGAAATGTTCTTGTTTTAGATTCCTAACATTGACAACATATAGTGATGTCTGTTGGTGTTGGCCAGCACAAGATAGGAATGCCATAAATTCTTGGGTTAGTTTTTTCAGCTAGTTAGGATCAGGGTAAATTTGAATTATACGTCGCGTGAAAAGCAAGAGGATTCTAGATTAACGAGCTTATCTAAACAGAGTTAGTATTTTAGCTGCGTTCGTTGTTCTCATGATACCAAGATTATTACTTAATTTTCTGTTAATATTTTGCGTTGAGCAGGCGGTTAAGTTGATGACTATGGCTAGGATGTCTATTCAACGTCCAAGAGCAATAGATTGCCTATGACAAGTCATGTCCTATCTTTTTGAGCATATCTTGATCACAAGGTGCTTTGTCAGACTTCTTGCTACAAAACATGGATGTGAGACATTACTGACACATTTAATAGTATCCTGTTCATTGTCAGATTTACCATCAAAACCTGTTCTCGGGACCATGTCATCAGAAGTGCATGAAATTCCAGATTGCGCTGTTGTAAAGCAGGTAAGTATGTTTGAGCTTTGAGGACTTCAGTCAACAAATTTTGGTGCTTCCACTCACATTTCTTCCCTCCTCGGAAGAAGACAGTCAAAGAGAATGATGGGTGTTATCCAAGCTGGGCAGCTGGGGATGATCCAAATGTCAGATATCATATGAGGTACTAGATTAAACAATCGTCTCAAGTGGTGACTGAGTTGATAGAAAGTTCCTTCGTGGGGAATAAGAAGAAACTATGATTCTGCTTTCAAGGATGTTCTGCATAAACTGATTCGAAATGAAGAATTAGGCAGGTTATGTTTGGAGGCAGTCTTTTACAAGTACTAATAAGCAAATGTCTGTCAATATCTTATGGTTGCAAAGGCAGGCTTCTAATCAATCACCAACTTTTGTTTACCGTTACATCCGAATGATGCTTGTGGAATATAAAAAAACATAATAAGTGACAAAGAGCCGCTTTCACTTTCAAGTTCACTTGTTTGGAAGCCTCTGCTTTTGCGTCAAAAGACAAATATTTTACTTGGAAAGAATTAGAATGAGCGACAGATGAGTTAGAAAAAAACATGAGATGCAAAAGGTGAATGTTGTAATTCATAAAAGGAATATGTCTGAAGCCATCCATAACTCAAAAATCTTAATATCCCCCAAGAACCAATTGCTGCTTTCGTGAAACAGTATCATATCAAGTACAGACTTAGACTGAGACTGCTGCAATCTTTCAGGAAACATCTACTAAGAATGCCTGCATCTATCGCCAACAGGACTTCCCTGAATCTATCAATGTGCGTGCAACTGCTAGCTGGATGAAGAAATAGGCCAAATGGAATCAGTTGACAAACAATTAATTGAAGTCATTTTCAAGAGAGTCTAGCACCTGATCCAATGGTCTAACTGCACCATGCAGAACCAAATAATCAACTTCAGCTGCCTTATCCTACATATATATCATTGCTTGCAAAGTAACCATTCACATTCACATTAAACTTCATACAACTGTTGTGCAGTTCAAAAATAGCACAACAGAGTAAGATTCTTACCTGCTTATACTTCCAAACCTGAATGATCAACTTTGTTCTCTATATCATCTATCTTCAACAAAGACTACAATCCTGTCTCACAAAAGATTACAATCCGGTCTCACACTCAATGTGGACCTCAAATGATTATAAAGAGTCACAATCTGACAGTTTTCAAGATTAACTCTGTAAAAAAATGTAATTGGGCAGTTCAAAGTGTAAACAAATAACATCACCAGTTGATTAACTCTGCAAAGTTTATTAACTCTGCACCATTAACCGATTCCTCTGGAGGTTCTCTCAGATAAATCTGACGCAAGTGCATGCATGTTGCTCTCATGGCAAGCAGTCATAAATGCTGCCAAAGTCACATGATCTACGTTGCACTCCTTGTCCAATAATTTATGGAAGAACAATACAGCAATGCCAACTTTCTTCTCACTACAAAGCTTCCTAATCAATGTATTAACCGTTCGAATCCAGAACCTTTTGTCTAGCCTCTCTAAGATGATCATTGCTGTAGCAGAATCATCTTGATTACAATACTCATAAGCTAATGTTAGCCTTGTAACTTCGCATGGCACCAGCCCTTGGTCAACCATGGTTTCATACAGCTGTCGAGCCTCATTCAACATAGACTCTTTGCACAACCCACTTATTAAAGCTCCATAAGTAAGATTATCTGGAATGCAACCATGAACATTCATCTCATGGAAGAACTTTAAAGCTAAATTGACATTTCCCCCTCGACAATATCCACAAATCATGGATGTAAATGTTTCTTTAGTTGGAACTAATCCAAGTCCAACTAATTCCTCAAAAAGTTTCCCACATTCCTCCATTCTCTTTTGCCTACAGAAGAAAGCAATCAGAGTATTGTAAGTATAACTATCAGGATGCAAGCCAGATTTGAACATCTTACTTAACAAAGCAAGAGCTTGTTTATCATCAGCTCGCCTACAATGCTCAGATATGAGAATTGTATATGTTACTGTATCAACTTTCAATCCACGTTCCATTCCCCTTATCAGCAGTTTATATGCCTCTTGAATCCTCTGTTTTTTACAGAGTCCATCAACAAGTGCGTTGTAAGTGACAATTGTTGGATTGAAGCTTTCTTTTCCCATTAGATCCATCAACTCATCTGCTCTACCAAAATTACCAGCCTTGCTGTGGCCGTCAATAAGACAAGTGTAAGTCTTGACGTTCGGAACTAATCCTTGTTCTTTCATTCTGCTAAATAACATCTCTGCTCTATTCAGCTTTTCTTCTTTGCAATACCCAGAGATCATTGACGTATAGGTATGTACATTTGGCTTGTAATGATCACTTCTAACAAGCTTAAGAAAGAGCCTAAATGCTTTTTCAGTCCACCCCTTCTTGCACAGTCCATCAATTAGTGATGTATGAGTGTACACATTTGGTTTCCATCCTTTCCTAACCATATTCTCCAACATCTCAAATGCTTGCTTAATCCTACCCATTTTGCACAATCCATCAATCAAAGAGGAATAATTGATCAGATTTGGTTTTAAGCCCATTTTAACCCATTTGTCAAAATACCACAACACTCTGTTCACAAAACCTTTCTCAGAAAATGTGCTCATAATCAAAGTACAAGTAGCATTATCAACAGTTAAACCACTCTCAACCATTTCCTTTAACCACCTATCTGCATCTGAAACTCTACCCATTCTACAGTAACAAATAACCATCAACTTATAAGAGCTAGAATCAGGAAACAACCCATTATGACACATATCATTGAAAACATTCTCCGCATAATCAACTAAGCCCATCTCACAAGCAACTCCAATGGCACAATTCAGCGTCCTAGCACTCAATCGCAAGCCATGCTTTTGCATCTCGAGAACCATACAAACAGCCTCCTTTAACATTCCAACCTCAGCAAAATTTCTCATCAAGTGATGCATCACTTCGTTGGCTCTCTCCAAATTGCCATTAGCGATAAAAGAAGTTGCACAGACGATATATAACCTCATAAAGTGCCTAAATTTAGGAAACCTGACGGCCCAATTGAAGAAACTCAAAGCCACCATCGAACCCGCTTCATTTGCAAGGGAAGCAACAATTGTAATAGCATGTTCATGAGTCAAAGAATCAGGGTCAACCTCGAGATGGAGATGTCTGTGTTGGAAGTAGGATTCACAAATCAGTGAACACATGGACCTAACCGGAGACGTGGGTGCTTGTGGTGACGGAGGCGACAGTGAAGATGGGGTTTGATCATTGTGACTGGAGCTATGGTAATAGCATGTGGGATTAAGAGAGAGGAAACACAGAAGAGGGTTGTAGCAGAAACGATTGGGAAAGAAGAGTTTGTTTCTCAGTGCAAAACTGAGAAGAGAGACCATGAAGGTTCCAACTTTCTGTTGTGTTTTTTTTGGAGAAAACTAAAACCAGCAAAAGCCATTAAGAAAACCATCTCCATATAACAAAGTTAACAAAGCAGCCATTAAGAAGCAAACTCTTAACTCCAAAGTCCAAAGTCCAAAGTGAAGCAAACCTCACCAGTTTCAATCTATAGCTTTCCTTTGTTTTCGCGTGACATCGTTTAAGTGATGAATCTCTTTCCTTCTTTCTTGATTGCCTCCAGTAACATACGCTCCACGGAGATGCCGTTTTGCTCACCTTTCCTTTTTCTTTTTACATTTTCGTTCCCAGATTTCGCGTTTCAGTTATGCCTTTTCACAAAACAGTCCCCTCAATTATATTATTTTCCAAACTAGATCTTTCTTTTCATTTATGACGCTGCTTTTTTTGTTTTTTATATATTCGTTTTCAGGTCCTAATGTATTTCTAAATCCCAAATTGGGCACTGAGTTTCCTTTCAATTTCAATCATTTTAACTTTTCTGGTTACCCAATTGAGGATCAAATCAAACTAATTTCATAATTGATCCCCAATCGGATAAAATAATCCTTTCACAAGTACGTCTTCCAATTTTCCATTACTCCTTCTAATTCCTCTCAAATATACTCTATTCACAATTAACTTTTAATTCAAGTCATGAACAAAATTAAAATGTTCATTGTGACAAAACCTAAATTGATGCTGAAATATGATTGGATGCAATTTTATATTCTTAAATATAATTAATTTTTTAAGAGTTATTTGATTCTACTTTCATTTTCTTATTATAATTTTCAGTTTTTGTTTTATTAGTTTTCTACTTTTGAGTATCATGTTCCCATCAAAAGTACCTAAGTACAACTCATTTAATTTGTATAAGAAGCAAATAGTAGCCAACAAGTTTATATTAGTGTCTCTGTTGACTAAGCTTTGTCTTTAATAAATACTTCCAAATTACACACTTAAGTATGTGCTTTCTCTAAAGAGAAAATCAATAGCAAGTATAATGTTTTTAAACAAAAGGCTTCACCAAAACATTTTCAAGGTAAAATTTCATAAATGCTCTATGCTTTTATACAAAGAAACATCTCGTTGTACATTGTTTAACAAAAAGAAAAACAAAATAACTAGGATAATTAGTCTAAAGTGTGCTTACCCTCTCAACTACTCTATTTATATAGGAGTGTAAGGTTTTTTCCTCTTCTTGGACCTTTACTTATATAAAATCATCTTTGACAATTATTGTAGCAAGAATATGTGTTTAGAAGTAAACTAAAAGACCTATACAAAGTAAAGTTTTAGCTAGCACTTCAAACCTTTTCGAATGTTTAAATATGAAGCAACCATAAATTTGCCTCTTAAGTCCACTAATCTGAACCTAAAGCATCTTTTAAATGTATAAAGTGGTAAATAAGATTACTTCAAATAAAGACTTTAAATAGTAATTTTATGTGCACAACTACAACATAATAGATCCCACGACTTGCTTGTTATTCTCAAAATCTGGACTAACATCATAACAATATGCAAAATTGGGTGTAATGTTGAGGTCACTAATAATAAATGTCCTTTTTTTTCGAAGAAGATACTTCTGTCTTTTCTATAATGGAGACATCAATATCAATCCCAAATTTTAAATGTATACATTGCTAGGTCTATAATAGACAACATAAAGCAAATCTAACTAAAAAAACAAATAAGGAACTTCTTAATGAAAAGATAGCATAAGCACTGTTATCTAGAATATGTTAAAAATGTTGTTCTAAAATGTATGAAAATTGTTTTTTTTTAAGTTAAAGAATGGTATTTAAAAGGAGAAATGTACAATAAAGTTTAGGCTAAGAACCAAGACATAGCCTCCTCTTAATCTCTACGACACCGTATTGAACAATGCAAGCTACATTAACAGAATGACACCGTATTGAATAAAGCAAGCTATATTAACAGAATAACTCAATAGGTCTGCATTTAGGGCAAAATAGTTATCCTCTTTCCCTTACGCCTCCAGAGCACGCCAAATTGGGAAATGGGGAGAGGGAGTTTGTTTCCTCATGAATCTACGTTGCAAATTTCTCTCGCCATCCTTACGGTGTCCTTTACTCCAACTTTGGGCCTTTAGATGTTGATTAGGGATTCGGGTGAGTCAAGTCGCAAGAGTGGGAGAGCTACCGAATCAACTCTAACTCAAAGAGGTAACCTTCTTCTACTTGAGTGGCTATGTAGTCTTTACTACTTTTGTTAGAAGAGTTTAATGAAACATCTTTCCTCTGTTTGCTTCCTCTTATGGTGGTGATGAGTCTCCCAAATCCGTCTACCAACAATGGGTATGTCGAGTCCAGTTCTGAGGAGCCTAGTACATCTTCTAGTTTCCCTTTGTGTTACAGCCTTATACTGTTAGTTAATCCTTCATGAGAAAGTTAGATTAGGGTTTAATTCCTCTAGATGAGTAGAAATGAGGATTTTCTCTCTGATTCCTTTAATCAGAAAGTTGATTACCTCCTGCTTAGTACGAAACTTGTTTTGAAATCTTCGGTAGTTTCTTTCTCGTCATCTCTTTAACAGAGGAGGTGAGGGAGATGACATAGATTCTGTCAGAAGAATTGGGAGTGTTTGATGACCTCAGAAGCCAATCCATGGCTTTGGTAATAGTGGACCCAACATTAGGAGTATAATTGAGAGATTTAATCCTTTCCCATAGGTCTTGTGAGAAGGAACATTTGAAAAAGAGGTGATCCTTTGATTCCATCTCTGAATCACAAAGGGCACAAACAGAATTGGTAGACATATAATGAAGTCTATCCATAGTGCTCAATTGATTGAGAACTGCTAGTCATAATATGATAGAGTAGCTAGGCATTAAAGCTTTATGCTAGACTATAGGAGACCATGCTTGTGTAGGGTTGTTGCGGGACTGCCATTTTCTGAATTTAGCAATGCTGAATGTATTAGCTGGGAAGTTGAGACAGTAATAATCATCCCCTCTGTGGGTGTTAGGAGGATAGGGAGGGGACAAGTACTGTGGTGCATTTGGAAAATTCCACTGATCACCTGATAGGATTATTTTGGTCTTTACATGAATGGGCACATCATGCCAGATTTGGATAGCCTGAGGGTGTCTAATAAGGGAGCTATGGCTGGTCTAGTTATCAAACCAAAAGGAGATCTTCTCTCCATCCCCGACCCTGCAATAGATTAGAGGTTCAAGCATAGATCGGATATTCAGTAGTTGAGTCAAAGGCCATAAAAATGAAGGCTTGAGAGGGATGAACCAGATACTAGAACCCTTCAAGATGTAACTGTGTAACCATCTAATCCATAGACACTTCTTTTTCAGCAGGATATTCCAAAGGTTCTTTACTAGGGCTGCTCTGTTATAGGAGGCAATAGAGATTAGTCCTAAGCCCCCTTCCTCTTTCCTTTTGCACACCTCTTTCCATTTAACCTTAGCAAAATGAGAGCTTGAATTGAGGTCTCTCCACAGGAATCTATGAAAGAGTTTTTCAATGGACTTGATCACTCCCTTTGCTAGAGAAATATTAGAGGACCAATATATATGAAGAGAATTCAAAACAGCCTTGATTAGTTGTAGCCTCCCACCAAAAGAGAGCACCTTATTCAACCACATTCTTAACCTTCTTTGGATTTTCTCAATCAGGGGCGGACATTCTGAGTACTGGATTCTTTTGGTAGTAATAGGAAGGCCCAAATAGGTCAATGGAGGGGGTTTTCTGGTCATACCTGTTAGTTGGGAGATTGTGTTCTCCATTATATTGGCCCCTTCAGCTAAAACAAATTGACTCTTGTTCAGATTAATCTCTAAACCCGAGAAGTCCCTAAAATCAGCCAAGGTTTTCATGAGTAGTTCAATAGACTTACCATGAGCTTTTGAGAAAAGAAGTAGGTCATCCGTAAAGCATAGGTTAACCAACCGGACCTTCCTACACTTAGTATGAAATTTAAAGGACTTACAATTTCCAACTCTCTGCTGTATGAACATACTGAATACCTCCATGCTGATAATGAATAGGTATGAGGAGAGAATATCTCCTTGACGTAAGCTCCTAGCACTCCTGAAAACTTCAGTTGGGGAGCCATTAACTAGAATGGCATAGGAAGGAGTGGTTATGCATGTCTCAATCCACTTAACAAAAGCCTCTGGGAATCCCATTAGGTGTAGGGTCCGAAGAAAGAACTCCCATTCTATAGTGTCAAAAGCTTTTTTAAAGTCCACTTTGATGGTGCAATTCGGTGGACTGTGCT
This sequence comes from Erythroxylum alaternifolium, assembly GCA_027478495.1. NCBI lineage: Eukaryota > Viridiplantae > Streptophyta > Magnoliopsida > Malpighiales > Erythroxylaceae > Erythroxylum > Erythroxylum alaternifolium. The sequence continues at coordinate 1,026,851 of JANIIA010000010.1, read as the reverse complement.
TCCTTTGATAACCCTTCATCAATTCTTGTACAATAGCAAAGTTGTCTCCAATTCTCCTATCATGTAGGAAAGCACTTTGGTTGTCAGATATCAATGAGTCCAGTACCATCTCCAGCCGATTTGCAATGATTTTAGAAATAATCTGATATAGAACATTAGTACACGTAATAGACCTGTAATCATCCAGAGTAGAAGAGCTAGTGTTTTTAGGAATCAAGCATATGTGTGTTTTATTAACCTCCTTCAGAAGGGTTACTCTAGAGAAAAATTCCAGCATTGTTTGCTTGACCATAGGTCCAGTTTCAGACCATGTTTTCTGATAGAAGTATCCATTAAAGTCATCAGGGCCAGGAGACTTATTAGGATTCATATGAAACATTACCTCTTCTATTTCTTTTTCTGTCACTGGAACAATGAGATCTGTTGCCTGTTCTTGAGAGATCTTATTGCAGATAATAGAGTCAAAATTGGCTAAATTTAGGCAGATCCGAGAGGAACCATAGAAATTTCTGAAATGTCTCTCTGTTTCCTTCAATAGGTCAGCTTGGTTTGAAATTTCCATACCGTCTTGTTGTTTTAGGGAGCAGATTCTGTTTATATTCCTCCTAGCTAGGATATAATTGAAGAAGAATCTAGATCACCTTTCCCCATCCTTTAGCCAAGTCACTTTTGCTCTTTGCTCCAATAGGCTATCATGTTCCTTTACCTTTGAGAGGTATGTCACAATTAGTTCCTTTTCAGCATGTAACAGTGTTAAGTTGGAGGGGTCTAGGTCGATCTTTTTCTGCACCTGTTCCAATCTCTCTCTAGCTATATTAATAGCTTGCTGAGTAGAGGAAGCTTGACCTTTCATCAAGGTTTTCATCTCCCGTTTGATAGATTTCAGTTTCTGAACACATATATATTAAAAGGTCCCTCCAACTTCACTATCCAATCCTTTACAAATAGCAGTAGTAAAACCCTCATCGTCAACTAGGAAGTTGTTAAATCTGAATGGTCCCCTTCTGACTTGATGATAAGCTAGGTGTTCAATTAGCATAGGAGAGTGATCCAAGAATAAGGGATCAAGAAATGATGTAACACAATTTGGGAGTTGTGTCAACCAGTCCCTGTTTATCGTGACCCTATCCAACTTTTTACTTAGAGCCCAATTTCCAATCTGCTTGTTACTCCAAGTATAGAAATGACCCTGTTGGTTTAGGTCAACAATTCCCATCTGTTCCACACAGTCATTGAAGTCAGTACATCGATTTCTTTGTTTGACTTGGCCTTCAGCTTCTGTTTTATATAGGGTATCATTGAAATCCCCACATATAACCCATGCACCATTAACACTAGGCTGAAACTGAACTAAGCTGTCCCAAAAGACTTTCCTCTGAAAAGCATTATTAAAGGCATAGATGAAAGTGATATTGATATTATGGTTGAACTGAAAGAGCTTGCAGTTTAGGTGTATAGCTTGCGTATCAACAGAGAGGACTTGTATATCCACCAAGCTAGGATCATATCTGATTATAATTCTCTCATAGTTATGAGCTTGGTGGTTTGAGACAAACTTCCATTTAGAGCCTAATTTATTAAGAACTATCATTCTACCATACCTGAGCTTCGTTTCCAAAAGGGAAAAAATCCATGGTTGTGTTTGATAGACAAAATCCCTTAAAGCTGCCAGCTTTTTAGGGCAGTTAATCCCCTACACATTCTATGCCACTATCTTTATGATTAAACTAAAGGAAGTTTGGAGCCCTTTCTTCTGCTCCTATTAGTGTTCCTTTTAGCTACAGCCAAAATTTTCCAAAGGGTCTTCCTCCTTATTTTCTGAAGGAGTTCCAAGAGATACAACATACCCCTCTCCTTCTGAGGACTGATTCATATTGGAAGGCATAGTATCCATCCTATAGCCTCCCTCTTTATCCGCCTCCGTGATAGCATTGTCCCTTTTAGTTTGAGCATCACCATTTTCTTTAACACTGACCTCTTCCTTGTCATGTCGTGCATTCTTTATTGTCCCCTAATTTGCTGCCAGTTTTGTGACAGCCTTAGTTTCATCTGCTACTGTTCTGCCCTCTCTGTCTTCAGCTTTTTGGTCTGAAGTGTTGACCTCTTGCTGTTCTACTTAAGAATTTTTCGTCAGCCCCATTAGCTCCTCGTAGTCTCCTTTAAGGAAAGTCTTACCCATAGGAACCCATGTTTAGTTTTGGACAGCATTGGACGGCTTCCATGGGTAGTGGACTGAAACCTTGTCCTCATAGGGAGAGCCGTCAAGTCCCAATCTCATGATAGGTATAGTATTCGGTAAAGATTTAGAAAGATACATGTTGATACAGATTCTAGCTTAGCCTAACCTCTTTCTATTTGCTGTATTGTTATCCATACATAGAGGTTTTCCAAGAAAGCTAGCTATCATACTTAATCCCTTAGTATTCCAGTATTCTAGAGGAACATTAAAAAGATTTACACACAATGGAACAAGCCTTTTATCCTTGCAATCGATCTGGAAACTCGGTTGCCAAGGCTACAAAAATAAAGGAAAATTGCTAATATGCCATGACCCTTCCTCTACCACCTTCAAAGCTTGAGCCTTAGTAGTAAATCTGAAAAGTAAGTATTTGTCCTCAGCTATTACTGCTTCCACAAAACCTTTATTCTTCCAAGTTGTGGTAACCCATTTCTGTATACTTAGGAATGCTAGTCTTCTATCCCAGAAAAAACCTATGAGTGTGTTTTCCCAAGATTTCACTCCTTCTTCTAAGATTTCTCTATCAGGGAAAACTATGCTTCTGCCATCTTTAATTTTTGGGGGGCAAAAATGTAGGGTCATTTCTGCAGACCCTCCTACAACTTGGGTCCAAGTTTTCCTCACAGGATTCGGGTTAGCAGGGATAGGGGTAGGTCAGTTGGAGGGTGGGTAGGAGCAGGTGCTGGGGCGCCTGGTGAAGTGGTTTGGGAATGTTTAGGATTAGGGTTTGGAGAATGCTTAGGAATGGAGGGGGGTAAGGGTGGAAAACCCTCCTGGCTAGGAGTTGGAGTTGGAAAGGAAGAAATGTTCAAAGGGTTCTGCAGGTTTGGAAAGAAATGTAGTTGCTGAAAATGGAAAGGGGAGAGGCGAGAGAGTAAGGGAGGTATGTTGGAGGTCCCGGAGAAGTTGGGTGAGGGGAGGAGAAGAGCGAGTGTGGGGACAAGAGAAGAAGTGAGGAGGAGGTCAGGAAGCTAAGGGAGGATAGAGAGAAGGCAGAGCATCTCTCACTAACTAACTAAGGCAACATAAGAACATGCCTTCGAAAAAAAAAGGAGATAAAGAAATAGTGGATTATATCATTTCCTTGGTTACTTTTTAAATGGTAAGGTTTTTCTATATACTAAATTCAATTCCTTTAATTAGCCAATTTTATTGTTAACTTATATAGTTCACACCTTTTAGTTCTACCTCTTTCAAACAAAATAGGTCCTTAAGCTTAAACTCTATCCTTTTTATATCATCACTTTTTGCACTAGGTCAATACAAGTCAAATGAAATTGCCAATTGCCAACAACAATTTCATTACAAGCAACATCATAGAAATGAAAACTTAAGACATGCTTGGACACTGGGAATTAAAGATTGATACATGATCCAAAGACAAAAAATTTTAAAATGATATCAATCAAAATGGGCAACCTTGCCTTAGTCTTGTCAAATATGAAACGGACGTACCAAAATGATGATGATTAATGAAAACATACAGGCCCTCATTATCAATCTTCAAAATTTTATATTTCTCAAACTCCTTAAATGTAACACCCCAACTCTCGCTGAACCCGAACCCGATATCGACAGTGATACCCGAATTCGTGCCCCGCGAGGGTGGC
>JANIIA010000010.1:937702-957775 GCA_027478495.1 Erythroxylum alaternifolium | reverse complement strand
ATCTACACCCTAATCGGTCCAGAACCCCAAATGGTATTTTGATTCAGGAGCTTCTAGTCACTCTACTGGTTCCATTTCCAATCTTTAAGTCACTCACCCCTATTTTGGTGCTGAGCAGCTTACTAGGGGCAATGGTCATGGTATTCCTATCACTCACATAGATTATGTTCAATTGCCCTCTTCCCCTCACTCTTTATCTCTTTCTCATGTTCTTTATGCTCCTAAATTGCATACTAATCTTATCTCCGTTTCTCAGCTTACACGAGATACTGAATGTGTTATTGAATTTCATTTTAATACTTGTTTTTGTGAATGACAAGATGACGGGGAAAGTTCTTCAGCAGGGTTCCCTTAAAAATGGCGTCTATCAACTATCTCTTTCTCAGTCCTCACCGGCTTCTCCTCATGTTCTTTCCACTGCTCTTTCCTCCTCTTTATGGCACCGTTGGCTTGAACATCCAACCATTACCATTATGCAAACATTATCTAGAATTTTTGATACGATTTTTGTTAATGAGAATTACACTTTTTGTTTTGAATGTCAATATGGTAAAATGTATATGCTACCTACATCTTTGTTTACTCACAATGCATCTTCTCCCCTCTAACTTCTTTATACTGATCTACGGGGACCCTCCCCAGTGATTACTATTAAAGGGTACCAATATTATATCTCTATTTTAGATGACTACTCTCGCTTCCTTTGGATTTTTCCTTTACATTATAAGTCTCAAGCTATTTCTATATTTTCTATCTTTAAGACTCAAGTTGACCAATAGTTTAAAACCACTATTAAAACAGTTCAATTTGACTGGGGGGTGAATATCGCCCATTCATTAAATATCTTACCTCTCTTGGCATTCGATATCAATTACCATCTCCTTACATTCATAACCAAAATGGTCAGATTGAACACAAACATTGACAACTTACTGAAACGGGCCTCACCCTCCTTGCACAAGGCTCTCTTCTGTTATCCTTTTAATGGTATGCCTTTGATACTACTGTATATCTTATCAACCGCATGCCTACCCCCATTCTTAATAATTCTTCTCCTTATTAGTTATTATCTCATCATCATCCTGATTACTCCTTTATTCGAGTTTTTGGTTGCTCATGCTATCCTCTTCTCTGTCTCTATAATAAATATAATTTTTCCTTTCATACCACTAAATGCTTGTTTCTCGGCTATAGTTCCCATCACAAAGGATACTGATGCCTTTCCCCTACTGGTCATGTTTATATCGCTCCCCATGTCAGTTTGATGAATATGAGTTTCCATACACTTCATTTCCTTTCCTCTCCTCCTAGATTCTCTGTTGCTTCATCTCCTTTACCTTATCCCCTTGTTCATCTATCTTCATCTTTAACTTCCACTCCTCAGGCAATCATATCAGAGAACTCTGTGGCAGGCTCTTCCCCCTCATATTTGCTTTCACACGACAAGTCAGGAGCTCCACTCAATGCTCAGCCATGCTCCGATGGCCCCCCTCTTCCTTCTATCCTTGGCCCAACACCCCTTAATATCCACCCAATGCAAATTAAAGCCAAATTTGACATCCATAAGCCCAAACTTTACTCCGCTTACCTTAATTCGCCCACCTCTGAACCCAAAACAATTGATGAAGCCTTTGCCAAGTCTTACTGGAAACAGGAAATAATTGAAGAGTTTCAAACCTTAGTTCTTCCTCATCCCAACTAAAAAAATCATTGACTCCAAATGAATTTTTTGGATTAAATATCATGTTGATGGCACCATAAGCCGATTATAAAGCCCGTTTAGTCGTAAAAGGATTTACCCAAATACCTAGTTCGATTTTACTGAAACCTATAGCCCTGTTATTAAGCCCAGTACAATCTATATAATCCTTACTTTAGCTGTGACCCACAATTGACATATATACCAAATGGATGTCTCCAATGCATTTTTACATGGGAACCTCTTTGAGACAGTTTATATGGCCCAGCCTGATGGTTTTGCCGATCCACAACATCCTTACTTTGTTTGTCATCTTCATCGTCCCATCTATGGTCTTCACCAAGCTCCACAAGCTTGGTTTCAATGCCTCACAACAGCTCTCCTTGACTGGGATTTTTAGCAATCTCAATCCGACTCCTCTCTATTCTTTTACGAGAATGGCTCTACACTTCTCTTTTTTCTTGTATATGTCGATGGTATAATCATCACGGGTAACCATAACTCCACTATTCAACAACTCTTTCATTTCCTTTTATCCAAACTTTCTCTTAAACTTTTAGGTTCCCTAAATTACTTTCTAGGCATTCAAATTACCCACACCTCCAATGGCTTGCACCTCTCAGACAAAATACTTGCATTATATTCTTTCTCGTACCAATATGCTGCATGCTAAGCCTCTATCCACTCCGGCTGCCTCATCTACAAAATTAAGTCGTCATGACAGTTCTCCTTTTTATAACTCGACTTTCTATCGCAACACCATTGGTACTCTGCAATACCTCACTCTCACCCGCCCTGAAATCTCATATATGGTTAATTGACTCAGTCAATTTCTCTAACAACCAACTGAGTTTCACTGGCGTGTTGGCAAATGCCTGCTGTGCTATCTCAAACGTATTGCCTCTCATGGCCTCTTCATTTGTCTAGTTCATCACTTTCGTTTGACTGCCTTCTCGGATTCTGATCAGGGGAGCGATCCGGATGACAGGAAATCTACTAGTGATTTTGTGTCTATATTGATGGTAATTTAATTTCCTAGTCCTCTCGAAAACAAAAAGTGGTAGCTCGGTCGAGTACTAAATTCGAGTATCGAGCTTTAGCTCATATTACTGCTGAAGTTACATTGATAATGTCATTGCTCAAGGAGATCAATTTTCAGCTTGAAAGGTTACCTCTAATTTGGTGTGATAACATTGGAGCTTTAGCTAGTAATCCTGATTTTCACTATTAAACAAAGCACATAGAAATAGATGTGCACTTTATAAGGGAGAAAGTAGCTCGCAGAGACCTCTAAATATGCTACACTTGAGCGGGGGAATAAAAATACTATTAAAAAACTTTGTAACAAAATTATACACATGGCATATTTATCTTTGTTTATGAAATGTTTCCTCGACAAACCTTAATATAAATATAATAATGCAGCAAATATTACGACTACCCAAATGCCTCTTTGTTTTCTTATTAAAAGCTTATCTAATGAAGGGGAGGAAGTTTGGTGTACTAGTGACAAGCAAGGGCTCACACTCAAAACTACCTAAGAGGACCGACCAACCAACCAAACCACATGGATGACAATGTGTGGAATGGTGGTAGGTGGTCGGTGCGAAACTGTGAATTTATTTATAGCCTGAAAGGACGCGTCTTTCTCACCACTGACTTGCCAAGGGAGGTATCTACACAAGTCCAACTGCTGTTACTGCTATACTATCAAAACTTCCTGCTAACTTCCCTTGTCGAAGATATCCTACTCCTGATCTTCTTCATATGGCGCAAGAAGTTGTAAACCCGGAAGAGCAGGTTTCCCAAATTTCGGCTTTTTATTACCAAAGATTCATTCTTTGGTTTCTGTGATTTAAATGTGTATTCTTTGTAATTGCTGTTTAGGTTGTTCTGGGAGAAGAAGTAGAAAGAGTTAGGCTGATCACGTTGAACAGACCACGTCAATTAAATGTCATTTCATCAAAAGTGGTATGTTTCATGTTCCCTAACCCACCCATAATTTTATGATTCCTTGTATTCCATGTTGTTTCTCTCTTTGATGACAGGTTTCTCTGCTTGCCGAGTTCCTAGAGAAATGGGAAAAGGATGACAAAGCTGAGCTTATACTAATAAAGGCTAGTTTTAATCGACTTTTCGAATCCATTCCCTTTTTTGCTATTTTGGGAATGAGTTCATTTCTGGATATCTTGCATAGTTATATTAAATACCCTCTCTCCATGCCACCTTCTATGTGTAATCCAGTGAGAAATTTCTAGAGATGCTTAAAGTCCATAATGGTATTCTGGAGCTTTATGCAGGGTGCTGGACGGGCATTTTCTGCTGGTGGGGACTTGAAAATGTTCTATGATGGAAGGGCATCAAGTAATTGCTCTGTCTCAAGATGAACTATTGCATTCTTGTTTTACTGCACCTTCAACTATTCTTCTTTCATCTATCATAAGCCTTCCCAGATGTTCTAAAAATGAAAATTTCAGTTTTAGTATTTGTATTTACGAAGGATCTGTTGATGCGTTGGTTTAATGCAGAAGACTCTTGTCTTGAAGTTGTTTATAGAATGTACTGGCTTTGCCATCACATTCACACATACAAGAAAACTCAGGTACCACATTGGACCGTACATCATACTTAAAGTTCTTATGGCCTTTAATCATACAGGATACGCTCCTATAAAGTTCCATTGGATGAGCAATTTCAATTGAATTAACAGGTTTCTCTTGTCCATGGGATTGCAATGGGAGGAGGTGCATCTCTTATGGTCCCAATGAAATTCTCAGTTGTCACGGAGAAAACTGTGCGTAATGAGTCCTTGTTTGGGCATATCCAGTCAGTATATCAATCTCTGCACAATTCATACTAAATCTTTCTGTTTTACATGTTGAATGAAAAGGTTTTTGCAACTCCAGAAGCAAGTATTGGATTTCACACTGATTGTGGTTTCTCATATATTCTTTCCCATCTCCCTGGGCATTTAGGTGAGTCCTCGATCAGTAGAATAATGTTGGCATTGTTAGAACATGTCACATGTCACGTGACACTCTCTTATCATCTTATTTATTTGAAAGGTTCATTTCATCTTATTTTCATTAGTCTAAAGTTATCCTTTCTTGATAATGTTTGATGCGTTATAAATTTTGGATTGACTTTCTTTAGACACAATCATTCTACACCTGCATCCTATGAAAAGAAACCTACTGGAGAGAGAAGTGTATAGACTGTAAGATATATGACTAATATCCTGTCTTGTTACCACAGGGGAGTTCTTAGCCTTAACAGGAGCAAGGCTGAATGGTAAGGAACTAGTTGCAACTAAACTTGCTACCCATTTTGTTCCATCTGAGGTAAATTCACATTGCATCTTATTATGTGTTTTATTTATTACTCTTACATTTAGTTTTACTTGTCCGCTGCCTTTGTGCTTCCACAAGCTTTGAGGTTGTTGCTATTGATCTTGGGCACCTTTCTTGTTTGAATCAGCCTTAGTACTAAACTAGCACTTGATTTGTTATGTGTGTGAAACCAAATAGGAGGGGCCAAGAAGATGTCCTGCTCATTGGAAATGAAATTAATCTTGACATCTGTTAAATATGGAGTTGCCTAATTAAAACTGTGCATGTTATTGAAGCTTATGTGTGTTCCCTGTATTAAAATGATGATATAATCACCTTTCAAAAAGAAAAATAAATGATGATATAATCACTTCATCTCTGAGGTTATATGTAATTAGAATATTGCTGCATTCGAAAACATAGATCAAATGTAGCATGTTTTGACAACCATCTAAAAGTTATGAAGATGGCTCTTTTGGGATGATTCCAGAAGCAAATAGATTTGTTCTGGTTATACATTTAGTTATATTCAAAAGAACTTGATCATTTTGTGATTTAACAATATGGCTTATGGCTGTAACAATCTAAGTGACAGCATAGAGTAATTATACTGGATTTTTCATCTTTGGTTTTTGATGTTGTAATAGAGGTGACATTTGGATTCTGCTTGACTACATATTTGAAAGTATGATGTGGTTAACTTTTCGATGTTTCAGAAACTGCCTGAGTTGGAGAAGCGTCTGATAAGCTTGAACTCTGGAGACGAGAATGCAGTCAAATCAACAATTGAGGAACTCTCTGTGGATTTTCAAATTGACGAGGAAAGTATCTTGAAGAAGTAAGCAAAAATCAACTTGAAAACAAATGTGCTGCTTGATGCCGGTTCATATTACTAATTTGGTTTGACTTCGCTCAATTTAAACCTTGATATTGGTGTTCAACTTTCAGGCAGACAGTAATTGACGAATGCTTTTCTAAGGAGAGTGTGGAAGACATCATCTTATCATTTGTAAGTTCCTCCCATTCTTCCCTTTTGTTTTTCTTTTCCCTTGTAAAATCATGATTGTATTTTGTATCGCGCAGGAAGCTGAGGCAAGCAAGCCTGGAAATGGATGGATAGGTGCAATACTGAAAGGGTTGAAGAGATCATCCCCGACAGGATTGAAAATCACACTCAGATCGGTATGGCTTCAGTGAAATTAATCACAGAAGTTCATACCTGATGCTTCTGCCTCTAAACTATATGATTGGCCATGCATGATGCATTCTGCTTTTTGGAGTTTTAACTTGTTACCATTTGGTCTCACAATTTAAAACACAAAATATCTTTCAACTTGAGGGCTAATCTTTGAGATATATGAAAGGATGCACATTGTATTAAGATCAAAATAATTCTTTTTTACCTTTCAGTTGGATGCTTATTGCATTGTGCCTTTCTGTTTGACTTGAACGAGCAAAGTTGCCTGACACCGAACTTATATATTTCTTCCGTTTTTTATGTTGTGGTATGAACATATTTGACGAAGTTTCTTATGTTAACTCATGAATTTCAGTTCTGTTGAGGGGCATATATTTGATTATGGAACTAGAGTTTTGGCTCGTCATCATTAATTTCTCTTTACAATTTTTTTTGAAAAGCCTGTTTTTCTGTCAACATTCACGTGGACATTTCACTGGTCGTTGTAGTTTTTTTATCTATTATGCCTCAATTAAAATTCCTGAAAATTTTCCAGATTCGTGAAGGAAGGAAGCAAACACTGGATGAATGCCTCAAGAAAGAATTCAGGTTGACAATGAACATACTACGGGAAACCATATCTGGAGATGTCTATGAGGTATTATGGCACACCATGTATAATGTGAAACAGACCTGTCCTGAAAAGCAAAGTGACTTCTGGCAGCAAACTTACTGACATCTGAAATTGTTAAATTTTATTGTAAAGGGAATCAGGGCTCTTACCGTCGACAAGGATAATGCTCCAAAGGTATCATCTTTGTATCTGTTTCTGTGTTATCTGTGTCGGATTCTCTTCCATATAAGGAAAAAACTAGTAAATCCTAGTTTTATCTCCTATATTTGCTGTTGTTTCTTCATGAACTTTATTGTATAGTATATATGTGTACACATGAAGCCTTTTATTTTTAGCCCTCATTTTGTCTGACATCTGACTTATTATTCTGAAGTGGGAGCCGCCAAGTTGCAATGAAGTGAATGATGAAAAAGTGGACATTGTGTTTCAGCCTTTCGAACAGGATTTAGAACTCCAGATTCCGGACAAGGAAGAACACAGGTTAGTGTATGTGGTTTTGAACTTTTAAGTTTTTCTTGATTTACTTTTGCAACTTCTGTGTCACTTGTTAATCAAGCGTATGGAAATCAGTATTCCATCTAAAATGGTATGGAAACACCAGCATCTTCGAGTCCATTATGGTGGAATTTTTTTTTTTTTTTTACAAAAGAACTTGTGTTCCTGTCAACACTAAACGATAAGAATGTCAACTGGACAATGTTGCAGGTGGAGTGGGAAATACGAGAATACGGTTTATGCAGCCTCAGGCTGATACAGCTCATTAAGATGACAGAGGAGGAGAGCTGGTGTTAGAAGAAAGAAGCTGAAATTAAGATGAAAGACGGAGGAGACGACATTGGGTTTAGCCAATGACGTAGGAATGAAAAGTAGTAAATAAAACGAGTCTGTAGCAAGTGTGCTTGTGTAAGAAGGGGACTTAAGGAAGCTAACGGCTATGCAATGTAACAAATAACGAGTATTCAATCTAAGCTTCCTCTCTCAAACTACTACTTCTCTCTGATTTTCTTCATATTTTCTACTGTTAAACCTTAAATTTGATTCATGATTAGAAGTATTTGTTATCGTATGAAAGATATTCCTATTCCGTAGTAATGAGTATTTTTTCTCAAAATTTGTATGGTCTATACTAGAGTACATAAGTTGTTTCCATAAATGAATACTTTGATTCATATTCATTGAAGTTCTTACTCAGGTAATGGATGACTTTCTCTTATCTTCTAGTTTCATTAGATTGATCAATTTCATTTCTATGGTTAAATAGAATCTATAGACCCAAGCTTTGGTTGATGCTCTTCCTTGGACCAATTTTTAAGTCATGAAGATGATTCCAAATTTGTCCCACATCTATTGGTTATACTTGTTCTTTATAAAAGATTCCTCAAAGCAAAACACTTCTATTTGCTCCTATTTTTAGATAGATAGTTAGCCTTGTTTTTTTTTTAATTGGAAAATTATCGATTCTATAGTTAATTAGAAATAAAATTTCTTAATTGCAAAAAAATTTTATTATTCAAAAGAAATTACTATCAAATTACATAAGAAATTTTTTTTAATTTAATTAAAAAATCTTTCATATTAGTTATTTAGAGATCAATTTCTTAATTAAATAAAAAATTATTTCTTAATAAATTAGAAAAGTATTTCTTAATATGTTAGAAAATATCAATTTTCTCAATTAATAAATGAAAATTTTTCAAATTTAATCAAAAAATATTTAATAATAAATTAACAAATTTATTATTCAAATTAATAAATAAACAAATCAACCAAGTTTCAATCAAATTGAGAATTTTTTGTATGATACAATATCTGCCATAGATATGCCATATAACGTATGATGCTGTGTAGTATTGCTAAGAAATTCATAGTGAATAAGTACTGCCTGCTTCTCTGCACAAGGATGGTGTGGTGTGGCTTGGGAAATGCCCCAAGACGACGTGTTTTATGTAGTACTACAGCCACGATTAAACTGAAAAAGAAAAGGTCCCCTAATTCCAGTCAAGGTTGAGTATCAATTTCAAACCCTAAATGGATCTTTGCGTTTCTTATCCTTCCCCAAAAGACTCTTGTTTCTTCCTCAACTCCAGCTTCCTGTCGTCGATTCCAGGTAAAGATCCAATCACTTGCAAAAAACCCCGAAACAACTGCATTTCTATCACTTGTTCATCACCCAAAACAGTTCCCAGTCCTTCGCTCGACAGACATGTCGTTAAGCAAAACAGGACTCGATTTGTTCAAAAGCTCAAGACACTTCTCCTTTCTAAACCCAAGCACTATATTCCTCTTCAAATTCTCTCCAAATGTCGCTCTTACCTTTCCCTTGCAGACAAACGCTCTGTTCGCTCCATGATCCACCGCTACCCTTCCATCTTCGACCTCTTCACCATTCCACTTCCACACACACCCATCAATTCCATCGCCCCTTTCTCTCATCAACTATGTGTTCGTCTCACCCCAGCCGCCTCTGCCCTTGCAGCGCAAGAATTGGAGCTCCTTTCCGCTATGTCTTTGAACTTGGCCAACAAACTTCAGAAGCTTCTCATGCTTGCTTCCCATCACCGACTTCTCTTATCCAAGCTGGTTCACCTTGCACCTGATCTTGGGCTGCCACCCAATTTTCGGTCCCGGCTCTGCAATGACCACCTCGACAAGTTCAAGACTGTAGACACGTCCTATGGCCGTGCGCTGGAGCTTGTATCGTGGGATCCAAAACTGGCTGTTCCAATGTCTCCTCCTGATGAATCAAGTGACTTGATTGTTGATAGGCCATTGAAATTTAAGCGGTTGAGACTTAGAAAGGGGCTGAACGTGAGACGACAACACAGGGAGTATTTAATCAAGTTTGGAGAGTTGCCAGATGTGTGCCCTTATAACACCTCTAAGGATGATCTCGAAAAAGAATCCATAGAAGCTGAAAAAAGAGCATGTGCAGTGGTGAGGGAGGTGCTTGGAATGACAGTTGAAATGAGGACCCTGATAGACCATTTAACACATTTCAGGAAAGAGTTTGGATTTCCAAACAAGTTCAGAGGCATGATATTGAGACACCCAGAACTCTTCTATGTCAGCTTGAAAGGTGTCAGGAATTCTGTCTTCCTGGTCGAGGGCTATGATGACAAGGGCAGGCTTCTAAAACGGCCTGAGACGTCAGTCATAAAAGATAAGTTGATGGAGTTGATCTTGGAATCGAAAAGGATGAGACGAGATAGGAGACGAAGTCGCATGAATGGTAATAACGTCATGGACTCAATTGACGATTGCATTGAAGAATCTGATCATACTGATGATGAGTATGATGATGGGTTTGAGGATATCTTCGAGTCTGATGATCCAGGCCTTGATTATGCCCTCAATATCATCAATAGTGACTGCAATGAAATTGAGGTTCTGGACCATAACAGGGACTTGTGGGTTTCAGATACCTCCATGCATATTAGTGAGGATGGAGGATATAGAGAACCATGGTAATAATGAAAGCTGTGTACTGATCTTTCTAGACTTGGATGATCTCGTTGTCATCTTCAAGTTGTTGCTAAAAACAAGTATGCCGTGGAGAGACTCTTTAGCTTTTAGTGAACCATCCTGTTACTAGAAAATTGAAGTGTGGTGGAAGATGCATACATCATTGTATAATATTAGTGGTTAATCTATAAGGGATTTACATCATAGGAGTCACGGTTATTGTGAAATATAAATGTACAAATCAGGAACTTTGTTGCTCGCATCTCATCTTCGCCATTTGGTTTCCTTTCTGAATGGAAAAACTATACAGCCTTTCTGTCCCTTGTAGAGGCTGACTATAATTCAGCTCAAACTTGTACGAAGGAAGCAAATTAAGCTTGAACCAGCACTAATTACAGTAACTCAAGTTACACAATTCAGAATTTTCTAGCTATTAATCTATTATTCGTAGATCAAGAAGCAAATTAAATGGAAGAGCAAAACACGACTTATCGATTTTTGGTTCTTTGACAAGACAAGAAGGTTTTGTCATAACAATCAGAATCTCCTACTTTCAAGGAAAATGAGCAAATCAAAATGGCAAAATTGTATAAAGGAAGCAAAGTAAGCTCGACCCAACATTAATTACACTACCTCAACGTACACTTCGGAGTTTTCTAGCTATTAATCTATTACTTGTAGATCAAGGAGCAAAGCAAATGGAAGAGCAAAACACTGACTTATCCATTTTTGGTTCTATGATATGAAAAGAAGGTTAACTATCAGAACAAGGAATATGAGCAAACCAAAATGGTTAACTTGCCCAGTACTAATTACAGTACCTCAATGTCTGTTTAGATTTGTCTAGCTATTAATCTATTACTGGTAGATCAAGGAGCAAATCAAATGGAAGAGCAAAGCACCACTTATACATTAGTTCTGTGATAAGATAAGAAGGTTTTCTCATAACAGTCAGAAAAAACTTGTATAAAGGATTCAAAGTAAGCTTGGCCCAGCACTAATTACAGTACCTCAATGTACACTGTTTAGATTTTTCTAGCTATTAATCTATTACTCGTCGATCAAGTAGCAAATCAAATGGAAGAGCAAAGCACGACTTATACATTTTTAGTTCTGTGATAAGATAAGACGGTTTTGTCATAACAGTCAGAAAAAAACTTGTATAAAGGATGCAAAGTAAGCTTGGCCCAGCACTAATTACAGTACCTCAACATACACTGTTCAGAGTTTTTCAACTTTTAATCTATTACTCTTAGATTAAGGAGCAAATCAAATGAAAGAGCAAAGCACGACTTATCCATTTTTTGTTCTGTAACAAGACAAGAAGGTTTTATCATAGCAATCAAAATCTTCTGCTTTCAAGGAATATGAGCAAACCAAAATGGCAAACTTGTACGAAGGATGCAAAGTAAGCGTGGCCCAACACTAAATACAATACCTCAACGTACACTGTTTAGAGTTTTATAGCTATTAATATATCACTCGTAGATCAAAGAGCAAATCAACTGGAAGAGAAAAGCACGACTTATCCATTTTTGGTTATGTGACGAGACAAGAAGGTTTCGTCAAAACACTCTGCATCTCATGCTTTCAAGGAATATGAGCGAATGACAGTTTCCTCGGTTGGAAGCACAGTTCACAGTTGAAACTGGTAGAGGTAAAACTTTGATCAAATTTGATCAAGTGAGATTCTCCACGTAGCCTTTTGGAATTAAATAATCAAGGAAGCATGTATGCGTATACATAATGATCTCATTTTGTCTACCCCTAAATATAAGGTAATCCTTCTCTTTCTCTCGCATCCTATCTCAAGCATGCTTCAAAGATTTTATGTACTCAGTAAGAAAGGGGAGAATGATAAGAAATAAGTTTATGAGAAATGGTGGAGGTTTATTACAGGTAGGTCGAACTAAAAAATTGAAAATGTAGTTGGAAAGGAATGTGATGGTGTTTTTACACAAGTTTGATGGGTGTTAAGCTAGTGCCGACAAAAAATCAATGTTATGTTACTGAAAAGTACAGAATGAAAGGTAGAGCCTACTTTATAAAGTTGCACGTATGTGCATTAGAAATGATGATACTTGACTTGTGATGTTATTATATAAAAAATGTCAGACAACTAATCCCCTTATGAAATCAGGCTAAGATAACTTGTTTTAGGGATAGAGAAATAAAAAATTTCCACTTCATTAGTTTTTGGAATGAAGTCAAACATTATTCTTTCTATATTTGTTCAAATCTAAAGGTAGTAGTTCGAAGGACAAAAATGTTTTGACTGGTTATAGCCTTGGGCAATATACCTATGAATGTTTGTATTTATGCTTTTATGGTATGTAATTTGTAGGTTTCTTCAACATTTGCTGTGATTTTGAAATTTGAGCTTTTGCATTCCCTCGTAATGATCAGTAAGTAGGTTGGGATGAACTTTTTATTTGACAATTTTGTATCTAAAGATGTTTACCTTTGAATTTGTTGTTTGATATTTGCGGTCCAAAATTTGACATGGATGCTAAATATGACACTATACAGACATGAATCATTGACTTACCTGGACTCCGCATCAATTACAATTCATGAATTTCTTATTCATTCTAAAGCTATACTTAAATTGCATTCAAACTTCACTATCTTTTTCGATGCATTTCATTTTGTTCTAGTAAATGCAACTATACACTCCATTCAATTAAGAGTCAGTACTCACACGAAGATATCCAGGTTTGTCACATTGTTAGTTGAAATAAGTCATGTTACTATTTAGTTGGTAAAGGAACATAAAAGATTGGGAAAAAGTTGGCTTCTATGGTACATAACCTCCACATCATGAATTGTGATTAAAGTTATTATTACCTAGAGGAGGGCTAGTTCATGCATAAGTTTACTTGTTTTATTATCAAATGTAATTATAGTTACTAAGTGGTATATTACAGCGATGTATTAAAGTCTGATGACTTTTGCCTCCTATAAAAGAACTAGAATGCTTATCTGGATATACAATTTGTTAACCACTAATGACATTTCTAACTTGTAATAAAAAATTTAAGATGATTATTTCCTTACTTTTATATTATAATTAACTTTGTATATTCTTGATTTAGGGAATACCGTAACTCAAGAAGTTAATGATTCTGGATTGTGGTAGAAGAACTCTGGTTTGTGGATGAAAATCTAATCATAAATTCTAAATGTGCATTTCATCAGGTTAGAGGTCTAGGTGGTTTTCTTATTATCAACATTGTTTTGATATATTTGGCTCTTGATTGCTAGTCACACAACTTTTTTTGATTGAATGCGATTAGGACCTGTTCAAAGCATCTTCTATGTTTGTGGCACATTGTTTGAAGACCTAAGGAAACTTAGCCTAAAAACCAACCAACCAATTCATTCAAGTGAATTGATATCCAACGTGGATGATGTAAAGGTGATTGATCCTCCCATGCAAGCTAATTTGGGTGTTGTAGATGGTGGAGTTTCAAGACCAACAAGCAACAACATATTCCTAAGGTCCTTGCTTCATTTTACAGTGTAAACTTTCCTTGATTACATTCAATTTATGTAATTATTTATTTTTCTTGCTTAATAAGTTCATCCTTTTTTGAAACAGAAAGCAAATATTATCACAAACTTTCAAAAAAATAGGTTTACTCCTACATTAACAGAGGATGCTGTCTTGAACATATTTCATTCACTAGGTGTTTAGTTATCGTATTTTTTGGAACAATTTCTACATTTCCACAGGTTTACTTTTGTTGCATTTTTTTCTCTTAGTTGAAACTTTCCACATTCTCTTTGATTGTGTTCAAGTATGGTATTGTTAACATTCCTACGCAATTGTTTCTGAGACATAATGCACAAAGTGACTCAATTACAATGTGATTGTGCTTAGGTAACTGTATTCCAGATAAACATGTTATAAGAATGTAATATGTTTTCTTGAAGAGTGAAACATGGATTTTTCATTCAAGATAATTCCTGTGAATTTATGGTTGACAAGTGGATGAATATATTTTTTATTCTTTTTTATTTCTCAATTTTCTCTACAATGTATTTTATGAGTTTTTAAACCAAATCAAAGACCCAATGGATATGATTCCTTGTCATCACCACTAGTTTCTATATTAGCCAACATGATGGTTAAAATATTTATCATGGTTTACTTTGCAAACTTTTGATTTAAAAATAATAGGTTGTTAACACTTCTTAGGTTTTTCCAGAAAAGGGGTTTAGCTGTGGCTGTAGTTGGTACAATACTATAAAAATGGGGCTCAGAAGAAAAAAAATGAATTGATATATTGTACAAAAGTTAGAATGTTCTGGTGTTTTAGTTGTGTTTGCATTTAATAAATATGTGATTTACTATTGTGTAGTGGTTGCTTATTGCCATATTGATGATGGCATTTGCTGGACGATTCCATATGGATATAGTTCACATACTTGTTGGATTATAGTAGTGTTTGTTAAGTATTTTGATCCAAAATTGATTAGGAACATCGAGTAAAATAAGGCCTTATAGGCTTTGGCATCCCTCCTTCCCTTAATATTCTTTTTAAGGTGCAGTTGGGGCCTAATTTTATCATGATGTCAAAGTTACTCCTATTTCTATCAACCCTTATAGGCTTCAAAAAATGTTTATTTCAGTAAATCACAATAGATGTCCATTTGAAAGTTATCTATTACGAGCAAGAGCCTAACAAGTCTTGTAAGGCTTGGGCAATACTCCTTGTATTTTTATCAATGGAATTGAGTCCAGTTTTATGAGTTCTCTTTTCTCTTCTCTTACTTCTGATTTTCATTGACACTTGTCTTTTAAATTAGATACTATATCCATTTATGTGTGGTTATATTGCCTCAATTTTCTTAACTTTTTTTATTCTCTCATCCCTCATTTCTCTTACATTTATTATCTCCCTTTATCTAATATTTATGGAATTTTGCATGACAATACATCCATAAGTAAGTTCAGTAGCATGATGACTCCAACCTTCATAAACTCTGTACATCCTACTTGGTGCATCTTTTTGAAATGGGATCCAATCTAATAGTCAAGCCTATTTCATGATCTCATTATTTGTAATTTATTTAAGTGCTAACATATTTGTTTCAACTAAGGGCCAACAAAACAAAAATACTATAACTTTTGGGTGATTCATAGGCTAGGAAACGAAGGTCTAAATGGTCAATATGGATGGTGTACTCTAAGGTTAAGATGCCTATTCAATATATCAGTAGTAGAGCTGAAGCAATCACAATGTTACTTAAAGACATGCATATATTAAAGATCCTCTATGAATTCCTATTATCTCATAAATGTGTAATAAATGCTCCTCAGTGTAATCTTTTTTTAGTGAAAACACTTTTTTTTAAATGTGAATATGTTAGATTCGACTAGCTTACTC
Source organism: Erythroxylum alaternifolium (assembly GCA_027478495.1). Taxonomy (NCBI): domain Eukaryota; kingdom Viridiplantae; phylum Streptophyta; class Magnoliopsida; order Malpighiales; family Erythroxylaceae; genus Erythroxylum; species Erythroxylum alaternifolium. The sequence continues at coordinate 942,081 of JANIIA010000010.1, read as the reverse complement.
AATGAATATAATATAAATAATAGAAGCAAGCCATCTCCCGATACTCAAAAACAAAATGGTCATGGCTTGAAGGTTGCCATCTTTGTTTATGGTTTTTAGGCAAGTCTTATTCTTTAACAATAATTGCACTACTACATCATGTTTTATAGGTCTATCATTTGATGCTAAGTTAATAATTGTGCTATGACAGAAAGCATTACGGAGCCACATTTGAGATTCCTTTACATATATGCTTTAATATCTAGTCCACATTCAGGGTACTTGCACAATTAAAATTTTTTTATTAAAGGAATATGAGGAAATAAAATGGCAAACTTGCATAAAGGTGTAAAGTAAGCCTGACCTAACTCTGATTACAGTACCTTAATGTACATTTTTCAGATTTTTCTGGCTATAAACCTATTACTCGTAGATCAAGGAGCAAATTAAATAGAAGAGCAAAACAATTTTCATCCACTTTTGGTTATATGATAAGTTAAGAAGGTTTTTTCATAATTGTCATAATATCTTGCCTTTAAGAAATATGAGCAAACCAAAACGACAAACTTTTATTAAGGATGCAGAGTAAGCTTAGCCCAACACTAATTATAGTACCTCAATGTACACTTTTTAAAGTTTTATAGCTATTAATATATTACTTATAGATCAATGAGAAAATTAAATAAAAGAGCAAAATATGACTTATCCATTTTTGGTTTTGTGACAAGACAAGAATGTTTTATCTTAATAGTCAAAATCTCTTATTTTAAAGGAATATGTGCAAAAAAATGGTAGTCTCTTTGATTGGAAGGATAATTCATAGTAAAACTAGTAGAGATGAAACTTTGACCAAATTCGGTTAAGTGAGATTCTCCATGTAGCCTTTTGGAATTAAATACTCAAGGAAGGATATTAGCTTATACATAATGATCTCATTTAGTCTATCTCTTAATATAAGGTAATCCTTCTCCTTTTCTCGCATCCTTTCTTAAGCTTGCTTTAAAGGTTTTATGTATTTAGTAAGAACATGTTGGAATGATAAGAAATAAGGCTATGAGAAATAGTGGAGGTTAATTATGAGTAGGTCATTAAGAAATCAAAAATGTAGTTTGAAAAGAAAGTGATGGTGTTTTTGCATAAATTTGTTGGGTATTGAGCTCCCTACTATTTAGGTAGTTCCCAAACAAAAGATCAATGTTATGTTATTGAAAAGTATAGAATGAAAGGTAGTGCTTAATTTATAAAGTTGCTTCTATGTCCATTGGCAATGATGATAATTTATAATGTTATTATATAGGAAATGTCAAACCATTGATCTCCTTATGAACTAAGGCTAAGATAACTTGTTTTAGGGATATATAAATAAAAAATTTCTACTTCATTAGTTTTTCGAATGAAGTCAAACATTAATCTCTCTATATTTCTTCAAATCTAATGGTAGTAATAGCTACCCTTTAGAATGTATTGAAAAGGCTAATAATGATTTGATTGGTTGTAATGCTTATAACTTTGGGCGATATACCTATGACAATTTATCTTCATGCTTTTATTGTATGCAATTTGCAGGTCCTTTTACAACTGATGTGATTTTGAAATTTTAGGTTTTAGGATCCCCTATAATGGTTAGTGAGTAGGTTGGGATGATTTTTTATTTGATAATTTAGTATCTAAAGATGTTTAACTTTGAATTTGTTGTTTGATGTTTGCAGACCAAAATTGACTATGGATACTAAATAAGACACTCTATTTAGAGTTAATTTACTGACTTACCTAGACTCTCCATTAGTTGCAGTTCATGAATTTCAGGTTCCTTTTAAAGCTCTACATAGATTGCATTCTCGCTTCCTTGTCCTTTTTGATGCATTTCATTACGTTTTGGTAGATGCAACTATACACACCATTCTATTCAGAGTTAGTAATCATATGAAGGTATCCAAGTATGTCACATTCATTGTTGAAACAAGTCATGTTGCTATTTAGTTGGTAAAGGAAAATAAAAGGTTGGAAAAATTAGTTAGCTTCTATGATAAATGACCTCCACGTTGTGAGCTATGATTAAATTTGTTATATTTAGAGGAGGGATAGTTTATGCATAAGTTTACTTATTCCATCACCAAATGTCATTATAACTGCTGAGTAGTATATTACAGCAATGTATTTAAGTTTGATGACTTTTTCCTCCTATAGAAGAACTAGAATGCTTATCTAGATATGCAATTTATTAACTACTTATAACATTTCTAACTTGCAATAAAATGTTTCTACTAATATTGCTTTACTTTTCTGTTATAATTAACTTTGTCTATTACTGATTTAGAGAAAAACGTTCAAGAATTTAATGATTCTAAACAATGGTATAAGAGCTCTAGTTTGTGGAAGAGATTATAATTATAAATTCTAAATGTGCAATTCATCAATTTAGAGGTCCCTGTGGTTCTCTCATTATCAACATTCTTTTGATATATTTCACTCTTGATTGCTATTCACACAAATTTTGTGCTTGAATGTTGTTAGGACTTAGTCAAAGGATCTTCTATGGATGTGAAACTGGTTGCACTTGTCAGAACATTTTTAGTTGCTTATGGTACATTGTTTGAAGATTTAAGGAAAATTAGCCTAGTAACTAACCAACCAATTGATTCAAGTGAATTGAAATCTAATATGGATGATGTAAAGGTGTTTGATCCTCTATAGAAAGCTAATCTGGGTGCTACAGATGGCGTAGTTTCCAAGCCAGGTAAGCAACAAAATATTTCTGAGGTCCTTTCTTCATTTTGCAGTGCAAACTTTCCTTGAATACCTTCAATTTATGTATTTATTTATTTATTTATTTGCTTAATAAGTTCTTCCTTTTATGAAACATAAAGAAAATGTTATCATAGATTTTCAAAGAAATAGGTTTAGTCTGACATTAACTGAGGAAGCTGTTTTGAACACATTTCATTCACTAGGTGCTCAATTATCATAATTGTAGAACATATGTTTGCATTTCCACAAGTTTAGTTTTGTTTCATTTCTATTTCTCATTTGAAACTTTCCACATTCTCTTTGATTGAGTTCAATTATGGTATTTTTAACATTCATATGCCATCTTTTTTTAGGCATAAAAGATAAAATGACTCAATAATAATATGATTATGCTTAAGTAAGCAGAGTTGTATTACTTTTCTTACATTTCAAGATAAACATGTTTTGAGAATGGTATATGGTTCTATGAAGAGTGAAATATGGGTTTATTTTTCATTCAAGACAATTCCTATGCATTTATGGTCTCCATAATGTATTTTAAGAGTTATTTTTACCAAATAATAGACCAACTGATCATTGTTAGGATTCCTTCTTATCACCATTAGTTTTTGCATTATGTAACATTGTGGTCTAAATATTTTTCACGAATTACTTTGTAGAAAATTGCTTTAATTGCTAACATTTTTTAGATTTCCCTAGAGAAGGGATCTAGTTATGGCTAGAGTGGGTACAATAATGTCAAAATGGCATTCAGACGAAAACAAAATATGAATTGATATATTGTATAAAAATTATAATATTATGGTATTTTCATTTTCTTTTGCATTTAAGAAAAACGTGATTTAGTATTGTGTAGTGTTCATTTATTGCCACATTGATGATGTCATATGATGGATGATTCCATATTGATGTAGTTCTCATACTTGTTGGATTATAGTGGTACTTGTTAAGTATTTTGATCCCATATTGGCTAGGAGCAAGAGTCAAGTAAGGCCTTATACGCTTTGGCGGTCTTCCTTCCCTCAATATTCTTTTTGGGGTAGAGTTGGGGCCTAATTTTATCATGACTTCAGAGTTAGTCCTATTTCTATCAACTCTTATGGGCTTCAAAAAATTTTTAGTTCAACAAATCTCATTAAATGTCCATCCAAAATTTATGTATTAGGAGCAATAGCCCAACACGTCTTATAAGGCTTGGGCAATCCTCTTTTTCTTCTTTTTATTAATAGAATTGAGCCTAGTTTTATGAATAGTCTTTTCTCTCCTTTTGCTTTTGATTTTCATTGATTTTAAATTAGTTACTATATTCATTTATTTGTGGTTATGTTGCCTAAATTTTCTTAAATTCTTTTTTATTCTTTCATCCCTCCTTTCTCTTACATCTGTTATCTTCCTTTTTATGATATTCTTGGAATTTTGCATGATAATACATCCATAAGTATAGTCAACAATTTGGTGATTCCTACCTTTGTAAACTCGGTACATCCTACTTGGTACATCTTTTTGAAATAGGATGCAATACTAGTAGTCAAGCCCAAGCCATGATCTCATTATCTATCGTTTGTTCAAGTACTAACAAATTTGCTTCAAATAAGGGAAAATAAAACAAAAATACTATAAATTTTACGTGATGCATGGGTCAATATGGATAG
>JANIIA010000010.1:915473-926366 GCA_027478495.1 Erythroxylum alaternifolium | reverse complement strand
GTGGTGAAGAATGGCTACAAGCTTTTTATTTTATTTTAATTATAATTATACTACTATTATTTTAATAAAAATTAAAGTAAATTAAAATTTAATTATTATTTTAATAAAAAATTAAATTAAAATTATGTTATTATTAATTTTACAAAAACTAAAATTAAAAAATGGATTAGTATACGGACATGCATTTTTAAATTTAATAAAAGATAAATTAAATTATTACTTTAATAAAAAAATTAAATTAAATTATAATTATGTTATTATTAATTTCATAAAAATTAAAATTAAAAAGAAAAAAACTTGTCCTACTAAAAAGTTTTTGTTTGTTTGTTTATTTTTATTTTTATTTTTAAATAAAATTAAAATTAAAATGATAAAAAACAAAATTTGTGTCAATTTTCAATTTTTATTCATTATTATTTTTAAATTTAATTTTTAAGATTAAATTTTAAAATTTAAAACTTGATTAATTTATTAAAATTATTTAATTAATTTATAAGTTATATAAAAATATTAAATTAAACTAAAAATCGATTAATGTTATTATTATTATTATTATTATTATTATATTGTCACTCATGCGTATTAATGCAATATTAAATATCTTGTATATTTACGCTAAATTTTTTTACATAGATTGTTTGTGAAATGCAAATAAATTATACAATATATTATATATGTGGAATAATTTGTTTTGATTTCAACAACTTATTTTAATTGATTAATTTACTAAAATTGTTTAATTGATTTATAAATTATAGAATTTTAGACGTACTAAACAACTAATTTTATCGAATATCTTTAATAAATAGCTAATTTTACTAAACATTTTTAAGTAATGTAGTCTTGGACAGAGGATCTGAACTCAGTTTCTCCACCCGTATAGTATATACCCATAATATATTGAAATGAATCTTCTAATCCACATTCCAAATAATAGTTATGGCAAAAGCCTTGAGATCATCATTTTCATCTTTCAACTTGATGATTACATGTTGGACATTTCCCATGTGATGTGTCAACATTATCAATATGGGTACTATGGTACGCTGGCTGAGCTCATATAATGTCTATAATCTAAAGGGAAAAAAGGATAACTGTGCTCTGAGCTAAGATCTGGAAAGAAAACAATGATCTCAATGTGTTGTTTGTGCTTGTGGATGTGTTTATATTAATTATGTGTCAACACAACCCAGAAAGAAAAACAAAAGACAATGGGACTTATTTTTCCTTCATAATGAAAGAAGGTGCAGTGCTAGAATTTGACAAGGACCACATGCAGCTGTTCTGGAATCACTGTCGCAACCAAAAAGTTGTTATGGGCTATGTAATTCGTCTTCGTTGGTTCAAGGTTAATTACTTACCGTGAACCTTTTTTCTTTTCTTCTTCTTCTTCTTTTATATAAATACATGTATACTATCTTTGAAGCATGCCAAACACAGCGCAATATCCCCTAGTGGGACGCAGAAGATAGGTTTCCACTTCAAAACTTTCAGACTTTTTCTGCAATAAATTTGACCTTTTTTTCCCTTTGCTCTAATTTCCACATTCTCTTCCATATTCTGTCACAGTGAACCCCACCATGGCTGAAATCGCAATCCATGCCCATTCCCCACGCTCACTTTTCATACTTTCAATCGCCTAAAACCATCAACCTCCACGCAATCATATTACGCTAGTTTAACTATGGATTCCTACTCTGATTGTTTAATACAGAATGATATCATGGAATGTAAACGTTTATCTTTGATCATTAATATCTTTTAGGATATAATTCCAGCCTCTAGAGCAACATAGTCCGCGAATTTTACGTAGTAAATAGATAGATACAGAAAAGATATAATGGTAACAAATATCTGGCAGCTCACGAGGTGGTAAAGGGAGATTGATAGGAGAAAGAGACAAAGCATCATTCCTGCTGAACCTGTCTTCTTATACAAATACTCCAAGCTCAGCCTCAACTAGCTCGTGACCATTCGTTCATGTAAGGTCTGATACCGTAGCGGAATCTGTGTGCTGCCTAATGCACCAAGCCTAGCACTCTCTTTTCCACGATAAAAAAGTGGGAACTCGCAAATTGGCGCATATAGAAGTTGAGGCCTCTCTCTTTTTTTTTCTTTTTTCTTTCCTGAGGAACAATGCAAATGCTAGAGAAACTTATTTTCATCACAGTTCATATGATAGCTTTTCTGCCATTTGTTTACTCATCTCAAGAGCATGAAAAATCCACAGGAGGCACCTATGCAAGCAAGAAGAACAGCATGCACAGGGTATGAGATTTGTTCCTCTTTTCTTTTTTACTGTTCAGAATTTGTAGATCCTATCTAACTCTCAAACTCCCGATTGAAGTTTATGGTGCCATATTTACTTTGCTGGGATCATATGGTTTAATTTTATCAATAAGAACGTATGTATTTTTTCTCAAAAGCTGACTGGTGATTCCGTCCTAAAAATATTAGTTGAGTCCCAAACTGTCGTTTGAAGTTACAGTCCATGGATTTCTACTCTGGGCTTCAATGGGGTTTCTGATGCCTGCTGGCATACTCGCCATCAGAATGTCGCACAGAGTGGAATGTAGAAGGAAGCTCAAGATTCTTTTCTATGTTCATTATACTTCACAGGTATGGCAACCTTTTGTCTTTCTGTTGCATATGCTCATCTCTGCTGAAAGTAAACATTAGCCATTCACAAACCACATTTTGCACAAAGCTGGCAAGACCTTGTTAAAGCTCTCAACTCTGCATATTACAGGTAGATAAGTACCCCACTCCTTTGGTCCTTAACGATGGTGAAAGTAGAATAAAGTGAAAAAGTATCTTAATGTCCATTTGTTTTCTATATACAATGTGGCTTCTGTCATTATTGCTTGACAAGGAAGCAAAGACAACTATCTTAAAGTAAACGTTGATTGGAACTTCATTAGATGGAAATCTTATTCTAAATAATTAAGAGTTAGGTGTTGTGTTGCATATAAAAGATTAAATGGTAATGCAAAGTTATAATAGCATGAACTGTGATTATTGGGTTGGCAGGTAGTTTCACTACTTCTTGCCACCGCAGGAGCTGTGATGTCAATTAAGAACTTCGACAACTCCTTCAGTAATCATCATCAAAGACTAGGAGTGGCTCTATATGGTATGATATGGTTGCAGGCCATTTTAGGTTTCATAAGGCCACATAGGTAAACCATGGAATTCATCTTAATTAGTTGCAGACCGACTGTGATGAATTACAGAAAATAATATATATTTTACGTGTTAATTAATGTATTCTTATGCACAGGGGATCCAGAGGAAGAAGTGTATGGTTTTTTGTTCATTGGATTCATGGAACTGCAATGTCTCTGCTGGGAGTCATCAATGCATTCACAGGATTAGTAGCATATCATCAGAGGACGTCAAGAAGAATAGAGGTTTGGGGACTAGTTTTCACTATTCAGCTCTCTCTTATGATCTTCTTTTACCTACTCCAAGAGAAATGGGTATATATACAAAAGCAAGGAGTCATCTTGGGGAACCCCACTGATCATGCAAGAGACGATCTCAAAATGGTCACCACTCAATCCTTTTGAACTTTTGACTTACTCTGACCTAATTACACACAATTTAACTCCAGACCCCCACTGGATATTGGACTTCGTTAATTAACTGTCTAATAAATACAACTGCGTGATTGAAAAGTCCCAATACCTTGGGGTCTGCAGTTAAATTTTATAACCAAGTGTGCTTTTTTCTTCAATTAATCAATTTATGTTTACTACTAGAGGAGTCTTTATCATCCTCTATCATAAAGACTACTGAGTTCGGACCACCAAACTGATTAGACAGAAGAATCTTCTTTTCATCTTCTGGCTCTTTTCAATTCCTTGTTTGGTGTCTGTTTCAGTACAACTGTCTGTCATTCAACGGTTGTATTGTAAATAGTGTAGCCATTTGACATATGTTCAATCTTGAGATCCTGAAAACTACCATGCTAATTTGTGGACAACCTATGATATGCAAGTAACAAGCTAATATTTTGACCAACAACCGATGCATGCAACTCATTAAGTCCTAAAAACGTAGACGTGTGAGAAATTGTATAATTATTTAACATAATATAATTAAGGCAACCAGAGAAGGTCATGATCATACAAAAACGTACGTAAACACCATTCTCAAAGGAGGAAATAATTAAATCACAATATGAAAGTCGATTACTTCTTATAGACATAGATATGAGCTTCGATCCTATTTATCAAAAGACTATCTATTGGTATGAATTCAATATATTAAAAAGAAAAGAAAAAAAATCACAACACGAAATTTTGATTTCATATGGAAGGAGAAAATTAAATTTAACAACATGGTTGATAATTTATCTAGTGCCAAATCGTAAATCTTTGTGACAGTATTTCGTCTAGTTGATTTTGACATAATCCTTTTATTAAAAAATTCATATAATGATAACAAATTGTTGAAAAGGTTTCATTAAACTATTTATAAATAAATAAGATACTGGAATGATTACAGATAAAAACTAGTTTTTCATTTTAGCCACCTTAACCTTATATAACTTCATCTTCTTTTGAAAGCAATATCTCACTCATAATCAACATAAGCATGTTTGATTCATATAATAAAGTAGTTGGAAATCAATAAAATTTATTTTATGTCCATGAGTAGGTGAAGAAGGTCATATGTTGATTACTTTCCATGAAGATTTTAGATTTTGGAGCATTCAAAAAGAAGAATAATGTGAGAAGGATATTATTGTTACTAACTCTTCTACTAATATACAATAGAAATAAAAAGACAAGGATCAATAACATAGAACTGACAAAAAACATAGCTAACTAATTCAAGAAAATAAATAGCATCATTTTCAGGCTCTTCCTCCTAAGATAGAGGCACGTGAAAATATACTAGATCATCTTACATAACAGTAAATTGAACATTTATGACCCAAGTGCTTTAGTGAAAAAACAAAACCTTCTCGAAGATTCACACTAGCCAAATGGAAATCAAAATTCAAGCGCTTTGTCCTATCAGGAAATAAATGATTGTCTACAATATGCAAAATTGTAAGCTTAATTAAACTTTAGTACAAGTCTCAAAGTAGATATGATAGCATTACAATTCATGAACTATTAATAATGGATTAGAAGTGCACTTAGAAGGAGGGATTTGTTGGAGTAGTAGTGGATTTAGAAAGAAGAAATATTTGTAAAAGAAGTTAATTTATTAAATAATATTCTATTCACTATGTTATGTTTGAACTAAGATTAAATGTGTATTTATAGGACTCCATCTGACATAGATTCATCATCCTAAGGAAATTTTAATAAATGAATAACTTACTTCTAATTACAAAAATAAATACTTCCTATATATGAATAACATATTTCTAAGTACATAAATTGGATAAGAGACGATAATAGGGCCGGTTCACATAATGTTTTTTTTCAAATGTTAATTTTAAGTTTATTTTCAAACTATTCGTCCTCTTCTACCTTTAAACATGACTTTTAATTATTTTAAGTAAGTTTCTTAAAATATCAAAAGTATCAAGTTTGAGAGTCTTGGTATAAATATCTACAATCTAATCTTCAAACTTCATATAATTGAGTTGTATCACTTTGTATGCAACACATTCATAAATAAGATGAAATCTAATAATCATATATATATATATATATATGATTATTACATTCATGAAATAGGGGGTCTTTACTAAAGCAATGATTGATTTTTTTTAAAAAATAATGAATATATTAGTGGCATAAAAGACTAAACAAGGGAGTTTTAAGAGTATACAATAACATCCAAGTAAAGGATGATCATCAAAAAGTTATAATGATACAAAAGACTATTATGTAATAAAGGATTCTAGGAAGTTTGTGAAAGTGCAAGATAGTGCTAATTAATTCTCCACTTGGTAAGCTTTTGACGGCTAAATCAATACTTATCCTTGTAGATAAAGATGTGTGCTCTAATTCTTATATATATATAGCTTGTAAAAGGCTTTCTTTACTATTGGCATTATCGGTGAAGATCCTTTTGTTCATTCCATCCCATTATCTACAAACTAAGTTGGCAGAAGCCAATATGAAGATCCATAGATCCACTTCAAACTTCATCTTAATATTTCGATTCCATTTAATAATGCTAGACTAGAAGATAGGAGGATTGTTAACACTGTAGAGCTGAAGGATTGTTTGCAATAAGTAATTGCTATAGTGGCATTGAAAGAATAAATGCTTAATATTTTCCAAAGATTTAAAAATTGTGCACCAATTAGGTAAATGAGAGAATTTGGCTAATCTATTTGAGGTTGGAAGTTTATTTTCCATAGCTTGCTATAGTATGATTGATGATCTAGGTGAATTATGCTATATTATGATTGAATAAATATTTCATGAGGGAAGAAGCATTTGCTGGAAGCTTAGTACCCCAGATCTTTTGCATAGTATATATGCAACTATGAAACCTATAAAGCTTGCTAATCTTCGATAAGTCTATATAGTATTTTGACTAAGAGAACATAACTAAGGCTTCTGATAGGTAAAATTCCCAGGCCAATATGCTTTCTAGGTAAGCAGACAGTAGGCCAACTTATTTTTTTGCTAGTTGACCATAAGAAATTACAAAACATTTTTCTCTAGTCTTAAAAATAGCTTGGGGAAATACAATGTGAGGGCCCACTATGTACTGAAAGAAGATAGCATAAAGTTGATTAGTTAAAATTTACCAATAAGGGATAGTGATCTAGAAGTCCAACTATTAATCTTGTTACTAATCTTATTAAGAAGAGGCTTGAAGTCTGAAATAACAAGTTTAATAGAGGAGATAGGAATCCCCAAATACTTGACAAGTTGATAATCCATCTTGAATCTAGCGCTTAGTTTCAATCTAACAGCTAATTGTGTTGCACTTACTGAGATAAATAAGTTGGACTTGTCCTTATTAATTGTAAGGCTTAACATTCTATTGAAAACTTTAAAAGCTTTTATAATAGAGGTGATTGATAGAATGTCAACTTTAAAGAAGAAAAAAAAAGTCATCAGCAAAGCTGAAAATAAAAATACCAAGCATTTTACATTTATAGTGGAATTTGGATACTTCTTCCTAGTAGTATTTCTTTTAAGTGCATAAAACTTAAAAGATGAGAGAGAATAATTATGGAGAGATAAAGTCCCCTTTTCTGATGCCTATAGTAGCCTTGATATGCTTGGTGGGCTCTCCATTCACTAGAATTCTATAGGATATAATATGGATGAATTGATGGACCCATTGTGTGAAATTGTCAAGGAAACCAAAAGGTTTTAGGACATTTATGATTAAATTATTCTCAACCTTGTCATAAGCTTTCTCAAAATCTATTTTGAGTGCACAATTTTTGCAACTAATATTCCTAGTGTAGCGCTTGAAGAATGTTTGAGTTAGTGCAATATTATCACCTTTTTGTCTCTTTAGAGTGTAAGCTAATTGAGTTGGATCAATAAGTCCAGGAATTATAGGCTTCAACCTTAGACCGATCACTTTAGAAATGATTTTGTAGATAGAGTTACAACAAGAGATAAGATTATAGTCTTTTAAAGCTTATGCTCTTTCTCTTTAGGGACTAATATCATAAAGGTGCTATTCATAGCCTTAAGAAGTTTGCCATTGATAAAGAATTCCATAATTGCTTCAGAGACTGTAATACTTAAGATAAACCAATTTTCTGTGAAGAAATATATGATAAAACCATCTAATTGTGGAGCTTTGCAATATGCTAGAAACTTTAAAGCATTTTTAATGTTAGATCTACTAACAGTAGAGGCTAGAGCTTCTACTTTATGAGAAAACAAATTTTTTTGGAACTATTTCCTCAGTAAATTCTACACAGGAGCAAGCAGGTGAGGGAGAGCCTAATAAGGATTGGAAGTAGTAGGTAGCTTTAAAGATGAATCAACATTGAGTTCAAAGAAAGGATCTATTGCTTTTAATGGTAACAATTTTGTTTGAGGTTTTCCTCGCTAAGAGATCTATGAAAGAAAGCTGTATTTTTATCACCATGTTGTAACCATTTGATCCTAGATCTTTGTTTTAATAGAGAGTAGTCAAAGTTAACTACTTTTGAGTAGTTACTCAATGTAGTCTCTTTTGCAACTTGAAGCATCAAACATGTAGGATTGAGGTATAGGTCATTATAAGGTTTACTAAGAGTATATTTAATAGTGTTTAGTAAATGATGAACATTTCCCACATTTGCCTTATGAAAGGTTTTAGCCTCATCTAGTATGCTATTGATTTTTATATAGTGTTAAAATTGTTTGGATCCATAAAAGTGATGACCAAGACCTCTTTTAACAACATCCTGAAAACTAGATAAGGATGTCAGGAAGTTATTGAATCGAAAAGGTTACCTAGTAGGTGCTTTATCTAGTTCAAACTTAACGACAATTGGAGAGTGATTAGAGATACTTAGGTCAGGAAAAATAGCACTAGTTCTGGGAAAATATTGCAACCAAAGCTAATTAGATAAGCCTCTTTCAAGCTTTTTTGTCAAGAAAGTTTCATTACTTTGCTTGTTGGTCTAAGTAAAGAAGTTGCCTCCACGGTCAATCAGAAACTGTATTTTAGCTAAGTAATTTTTGAGATCATCAAAAATAGGCTTGGTAGAAAAATGACCTTTAACTTCATCTTAATGTATGATGGAGTTGAAGTCTCCAATTAAAAACTAAGGCGGAATAGACACCAAAAGCTAGCTCTTTAAGCTTACTCCATAAAGAGAGTCTTTGAAAGTCATAATTGAGTGAATATATGACTGAAGTGTCCAATATTTTGTTGAGGTGTTTGGAGAAGACCTATAGGTGAATCAATTGTTTAATGATGGTGGAGCCAATTATATCTATCTTATCACTGTTATAGATTACTAGAATCCTTCCATTAGGGTCAAAATCTTGGTTATAAATGGACCTCTATTTATTAGGTGAAAAAGACAAGAGGTTACTAAAATTTCTCTTCATTCTAGTTTCTAAAATACCTATCAAGCAAGGCTTTTTTTCAATAACAAAATCTCTGATCACTTGCTTATTTATGGGGGAATTCATTCCCCTGATGTTGTAGAAGCAGATAGACATTTAAGCAGTAGAAGAAGAAACATTCTGTTTCTACCTAATCTTCTCCTTAACATAGTTTTGAAATTAGTTTCAATGATAGTATCCAATGTAAGTTCTTATTTTGTGACTGCTAATTCGGTTCATAAGATGTGATTGACATTTCCTTTATAACAAGAGTATTAACAGTTATGCTAATTCCAACATTATTCATAACTATAGATTGATCAACAAAGTAACTTTTGGGCTTATCAATGACTATGAATGTATCAGAAGGGGGTTTTATAGTGAATTCCTCAATGGTGTCTCCAACAAGTTCTTGAACTTGTTCTTCACCCATTAGTTCTTTAAAATTGCCTGCCAGTTGGTTCCTATGTTTTCATTGGTTTACTTGAGGAGGGCTTCCATGTATGTTGACTGTGCCCTTAATGAGCTCAAGATTGTCATCAAACTTCATAATTTATATCTTTTGAGGTAGCTCTACAAATGCATCAACAACCACAAGCTTTCTAGTAAAATTGACTCTTTTAATTTCTGCAGAAGCCTGGTCAAAACAAAAAGTTTGTTTAAGTAGCTTAATCCTTTAGTGGTCTAATATTCAAGAGGTATATCATGAATATAAATCCATAGAGGGATGTTTGTCTGCCTGATCTCTTAAAATTTTACACTAGGTCTCCAATCTTGGATGAGGAAAGGCTTATTATGAACATATCAAGGACCTCACTTAATGACTTCATCCATAACTTTTGGGGAGACGAATTTGAAGAAAAATCTATCTTGATTATTCACTATGATGTCAAGAAGGCCAAACTGCTTCAAGTTTCTAACTGCCTAAGTTTTTATGACAAAGAAAGGAACTCTCTTATTTAAAAGAATCTAACAAGAGTGGGATTTGATTTTTGAATACTAGCATGGAGAATGGAGATAGGGGTGACAATTTGTTTTTCAGAGATGGTGCTAGGTGGATAATAGAAGAGTTTGGTTTCAGGGTTTAGATTACCAAGAACTTGAATCTAAGAACGGTTAGTAAGTAGAGAAGCATTAGGAATATTGGATAGAGTAAAGGTGATGGCTATAGTATGGTGATTATAAGGAGGAGGAGGGGTAAGGGTAGGCAGTGAGGGAGAGTTTAGTGCAATAGGTGATAGAGGGATTAGAGGAGATTGAATTTTTTATAGAGGTAGGAAGTATTTAGAAGATGAAATATTGGTCTGACTACAAGGTAAAGAAAAGACATGCTGGATAAAAGGACTCCTTGAGTAGAATGTAGATGAAAATTAGCTGAAGGAGAAGATGTTCAGGAGGGAATAAGAATGGGAAAGGAGAAGGGAGGGGGAAAATGAAGAAATATAGGAGCCAACCACAACTAACTGTAATAAACCAGTACAATAGAAATTAGGGAAAGAGAAGAAAAACTTATGGTTTAACATTAGAAGTTGAAGTGCACCACAATGACTAATTCATTATCAACATAAATTTCAGTAGACTCTTTTTGTTCAAAAAAAAGTTTTTGCAATAAGTTCTTTAGCCTTTCTTGAGTCACACAAGAACTAACAACTATATATTATGTGTAACATCCCCTCACTTATGGGAATGGTATATTGGTAATTTGGAATGGGTTAGGAGTGTTAAATATTGCATTGACATATTCATGCATTCATATATGCACATAAGTAGCAAATAGTGAATTTTTGCACATGTAAATGTTTGTACATGCATTCATGACATATCCCGGTTTAAGTGTGAATAACTGTGTTTTATAGAAAAAGTGTTTTGTGTGAATGAGAATTTGTACTGGAGAGGATTATTAGAG
>JANIIA010000010.1:903593-915373 GCA_027478495.1 Erythroxylum alaternifolium | reverse complement strand
ATGTATTTCTTCCTCTTTCATCTAGCATCTGTATTAGGGTTTTTGTATGTATGTACATATATGTACGGACTGTACAGTTTGATGATGTATAAACTGTGATTTTGAATAATGAAAAGAGGAAGAGTTCGGTTTTAAAAACCTCGTGATTTAAAATTACTGCTTTAATTATTCAAATTGATATGATGCCATGTGGAGTATTGTAGTGATAGCACGTAGCGCTCCCTTATCATAGGATATGTATCGGAATGACCTACGGGCGTCCCGGTGCGTACCCTACGGTAATGAGGTGTTACATTATGCTTTATAAGTTGATAGAGTAACAATTGGTTTCCTTTTTAAGATCTAAGTAAAAGTTGCATTACCTAAATAAAATACTAGATTAGTGGCACTCTTATGGTCATCAATATCTCCAACCAATTACTATAACTGAAACCAATAAGTATGACATTATTAGAGGTAGAATAATACAATCCAAAATTAAGAGTATCTTTGATATATTATAAAATCCTTCTTTTAACTTTAAGATAATTTGATATTAGAGCTTCCATTATAGCAACCAATTATTCCTACTCTAAATAATATATCACGCTTTATATAAGTTAATTATCTTAACTTTCCACTAAGCTTTGGCATATTATTGGATCCATTATTTGATCTTTATCATATTTGTATAATTTTGTATAAAATTTCACTAAAATTTTGACTAGGTTATAACCACTCATATGAAAACTTAATGTCATCCTCCATTTGCTTTATGTCTATCATAAGACAATAAGACATGAGCCTTAAATTTGTTACCTTAAACTCCTGGCTCTTGGCTCCCTTAAATTCTTTAAACATTTTTAGATTATTTCTTGTGAAATTTAGGTCATCTATGTATAAGCTAACATTATAAATTCCACTGTCTCTCATCTTTATATAGAGAGCATATTTATAAGGGCATTGGATAAAACTATTTTCTTATAAATATTTGTCAGTTATACAATTCTAAGCTCTTGGTACTTGCTTTGGCCCATATATAACTTTCCGTTTTAATTGTAGAACTTTGTCTTCATATCCTTTCATCATATAGCTAGGAGGTTGTTGCATATAAACCTCTTTTCAAGATAACCATTGGGGAAGACTAATTTGATATTCATTTATAAAGTCTTACACTTGTTTTGAGCTACTAAAGAAATAATTAGTTGTATGGTCTTTATGCGAGCTATTAGAGCAAAAACTTCTTTATAACCAATCCCTTTACTTTGTTTGTACTTTTTTGCAACAAATTTTGCTTTATATCTTTCTCTCTTTTTGAAAATTTTTACACCAATAGTTGTATGTCCATTAAAAATAGTTTTTATTGAAAAATAACCATTAAAAATAGTTGTTAATTCTTACGTGTTATTCTTTTTAATTACTCTTAATTCCTCATTCATAACTTCTCTTCATTTTTTATTGTCAACTACCTTATTAAATTCAGTTAGCTTAGAATCTATAAAAAGATTTAAAAGAAAACATTATAAGATTACTAGTTCTTTTAGTCTTCTTATGCAAATCATAAAGCCTCTTATAACTTTGAAGCCTTTTACTTAAGCTTCCTTCAAAATCTATAATTTCACCATGTGATGGTACTAATGAGGAAGTGGTGACTTCTTGTCTTATTCTCTATAATCTTCGTTTCCAAAAAAGGAAGAAACTAATAACTTTCTTTTTGAAATTGCTAACCCCATATGGCTTCCTCATCAAAGTCCAAATCTCTAATAAGAATAAATTTTCATTACTTTGATTGTAAAGCTTGTACCCCTTAGTTATAAAAATATAACTAATAAAAACATATATTTTACTCTTTTCATCAGGCTTGGAGTGCTTTTTATTAAGAACATAGGCTTATATAATGCCTTCAAATATGTTTAAGTAAGATGATACTGGATTTTTCCTACTCCATCTTCACGAGTAATCTTATTATTTGCAACTTTTATTTGTTTCTTTCTATACGATGCACATTTATATTGTGGTGATCTTAGGGTAGTTAGAATTAAAGAATCCCATATACATAATAAAACTCTTGAAAATCCTTCAAAGTGAATTTACCTCCTTATCTGATCTCAAGGCTCGACTTTTAAATCCAATTTCTTTTTCTACAAGAGCTTTAAAATTATAAAAACATTTAAAAGCCTTTTTTCTTTAAAAATGTACACCCTTATCTTTCTACTCAAATCATTAAAATAGAATAAATACTTATTCTTACTGAAAACATGGAGTGATAAGCCAAAAAAAGTGACTGCAAATGAAATTTAGTAGCCTTGAAACTTTTGGATAAGATTCCTTTGGAAAGATCTTTCAAGTTAGCTTCCCAAAAAATACATCCTTTTTCAATCAAGTCAACGTACCCTAGTGCACAAGGCTCCCTATTTTGTAAGGCTCAGGGGAGGGTCATTAATGGATGTAGCCTTCCATTTGTAATTTTTACAAAGAGGTTGTTACTGTGATTTGGACCTATCATTTTATGGTCATAAAAGAGAAACTTTTACCAGTAAAACCCATATTCCTAAATCTTAAATGTGATAGCCATATAGGATCTTTACATCATATTGTTAAGTTTTTAGCAACGTTTATTTTTATAAGCAATAAAAATAGGCACTTCTTTGCCATAAGTACTCTGGCGATCATATTTTTTATATCCTTTTTAAAGAATAAGATGTTACTTTTATCAAAAGGTATAACCTTTCTCTAATAGCTAACACATAATCAAAGTATTACTATTCATTTATGGAGCATAAAAAACATTTGAAATAAATTGGTGAATTCTATTCTTTAAACATATCAAGATTTCATCTTTTCCCCCACATGAATAATGGAAGAATCTCCTGATATAATATTACCATTAACTTTATCATTAGGCTCTACAAAGAAGCCTTTATTGCCATATAAGTAATTACTAGCACTTGTATGAAGGTACCATGAAAGCTTCTCTTCTTACTACAAGTTCTTGAAACCTATCAAAAGTTTGGACTCTATCTCATCATTATCTTTTATTTTTCTTTATGAGATTTGAAAAAAAAAAGATTAACCTTACACTATCATTAGCATACATTTTTCATTCTCAATAATAATGTCAAAATTCATTATAAGTATAGTATTTAAGTTAATACTGTCATACCTTTTTTGATATAACCTTACTCCTCCTCTATCATTTCCTCTATTTAAGGTAGATTTATAATTTCTATCTCTACTTTAAGATGAAAATTGGGCACTCTTCCTCCTCTTCCATGACCTTGCCCACATTTATAACGTTGACCTTTGTAGTTTGTATTTTCTTTTTCCTCCTTGTCTTTTAAAGTGAGGTTTAATTGTTAAATATACTTCATGGGCTTTTTCTTCCTCCTATTAAGCTTATCTTCATAAGTTTCCAAAGTTCCACTTAGTTCTTCAATTTTCATTTGTTCCAAATCCTTTGATTCTTTAATGATAATCACCATATGATCAAATTTCTCAATAATTAATTTAAAGATTTATTTTTAACTGCCCTTAAATCAGTTACTTCTTCACCAAGCCTTTTTATTTGGTTTACGATGGCCATAACTCATAAAATAATGGGATAAGCAATCCTAAAGTGTCCAATATTTTAGGATTTTTTCAATTTATGTCCAAGCTTTTAAAATTTTCAATTGAGTAACCAACTTTTTAAAATATTAATTGTTCATCTTAAAATGTTATTTTCATTAGTAATTTGCTGATTTAACTAATGAAATATTTGTTGGTTATAATAAGTAGGTGTTCACTTGAAAAACTTTCTCTACTTTAGCCTAATTATATCCAATACTTTTCTAGGTGGATATCTACATACCATGAACAAAAAAGATCGTCAGTCAAATCAACAAATTACTAACCTAAATAACATTTTGAACTGAATTATTAAGCTTTTAAAAGGTCAGTTACTTAATTTAAAATTTTAAAACTTGGACACTAAATTGAAAAAATCTAAAAAGATTAGCCACTTTAGGATTGGTTATCTTTAAAATATTTTAACACATTTTTGGATTATTTCACTTGAATAACTTCAATTTCACCTTATAGATCTAAAAGGACTATTTTCATTACCTTCCCCTTTCCCTTACAGTCTATTTGAAGCATATCCCATAATTACTTCCCTTATAGTAGCACTAAACATCTTCTCATAGGTGGCCTCATTTAATACTTAATGAATAAAAGACATGACCTTTTTATCTTTCTTTTTGTTTCTTTGTAAAAGGTCCTTCTAGATTTATATGAAATAAGTTGTATCTTTAGAAAACTTGTGAACATTTTTTAAAAATGTCACATATATCATGTGCATTAAGTAATGCCTTAATACGAGTGCACCAACTATCGAAATTGTCTTTGTTTTATGCTTTGGGATTTTGAAAGAAATTATGTTACCATAAAACATTATTTATAATATTAAAGCTCTTATACAATTTTGTTTGGATTAGACGTGGACTTAAAATGATGAATTTGCTAAATTAGTAGTTGATTTAGAATGAGGAAACATTTACAAGAGGAGGTAATTCACTGAATGATATTCTATTTATTGTTGCTATGTTTGAACTTAAGATTACATATGGTAAATATATGACTCCATAAGAAAACTGTCCTAAATAAATTATAATACATGAATAACATACTTTTAACTACATAAATAAATGCGCCCTATACATGAATAATGTACTTCTAGGTACATGAATAATGTACTTTTAGGAGCATAAATTAGATAAGAGATGATGATCAAGTTAAAAGTCAATTTTATCTTTATACATTAAATTCAGGTGTATCTTGAAACAACTAATGTCATTTATCACTATTCTTTAACACTAGATCGAATAGTAGTCATTTATTTTTAAGCTTTTTAAGCAACCAAAGCTTTACCAATAAATATATGGTAACTAATTAAAGACTTTCATATAATAACTAGGCTACCTAATTACCAAGAAAATATGTCTATAACTCTATATTTTCATGAAATAAAATTCAAAAGTATTTAGCGCTAAAGCTAAATCCTTTACAGTAAATTGTTGATATAGAAACTTTTTGTCCTCTTAAATAATTTAATTATTATTTTCTATTATAACAACATCTTTTACACAAGTAAGGAAATGAAGATATACAAATTAGTAAGAGTGAAGAGACAATGATTATGAATAAATTGTTATACCTTATATCTCTTTGGCTTTATTGCAATATTTACATCCTATTTCCTTAATGACTATTTCAAGCTATTGAGTAATCATTTCAGCTTGTAAACTTTTGCTTATACTTCTTTATTTTATCCTTTAGATGGAAGCATACAAATCTTTTAATCAATATACCCATATAAGAAGGTATTATTAGCATCGATTCGATGAAGAGCTAAAGAATAGATACCCATAATTATTAAAAAATGTACAATTATATCTACTTTTGTTTAGGTGAAAAAATCTTTGTATAATCAACTCCTCTACTTAATTATGTTTTTTAACTACTAATCTTGCTTTATGTCCATCTATTATGTTATCAAAATTATATTTCAAATTGTATACCTATTTAAGACTAATAAAAAGTAATTAAATCCTTCTAAAGATTATATCCATTTATGATTGTCTTTTACTTGATTATAAGAAACCATTTCATGGAAAATAGATACTTAATAGGAAAACTAAGATAATTGGTATAAAAAAATGGTGAAACAAGGTCTTGGTAAGTAGGTGGTTCAATGAACATACTAATAGATGCATAATTGACCATATTTACACCTCATATTTGATGTATTTTTTTCGATATTTTATACTTTTATTGTATATTTGATACTTAATTTACTCCAAGTGCATTTATAGGTTATAATTGCCTTAACAGACTAAACGAAGAAGAATTCAATTGAAAATTTAGCAAGATTTAAAGCAAAAAAGGGATACACGGCCGTGTATATGATTGTGTAAGTCTCTAAGGCCGTGCAAATTTGCAAATTTTACAAATTTTTTAGTATACACAGTCTAATACATGCTTGTGTATTAAGTCTCTCAGGCTATGCAGGTTTGCGAATTCTACAAATTTTTTTGTAGACACAATCTAGTACACGCTTTTGTATTAGACCTTGTATCTCCCCAAACCCCTAAAACTTACTATAAATAGACGTGAGCAAAGGCAAAATAGAGAGTAGACTTTCAGAGACTTTCAAAGTGATTCAAGACATAGAGATCATTTACAAGGGGTGATATTGATCTAGACATGTGGAAAATATGAAGAAATCATCGAAAGATTTAATAAAATAAAAGATCAAACCTCTACCTTGCAAGAACATTTGATGAGAGATAAAGGGAGATTCATAATTATAAGCTCTTTGCTGTTTTTCTTTTTGTTTACGTTTGATTTAATTTTCTATCATGTGCAACTAAACATCTTTAGTGTCTAGCTAAGATAATTGATTCTTTTATTTAATGCAATTATGTTGATTGATCAATTATGTGTTTAATATATATTCTAATATATTCGAAATATTAGTTAATTCATTTTTGAACCAGTTAATTCATTTGAGGAATCTTTTTCAGGACCAAGTGTCGGTAATGGGAAGCTTACTTCTCTATAATTCAATAATTGGATTGGTCAAGGACCTTTATTTCAATCTTAACATTTGTTTATAGGTTATGTCAATTTTCTTATCCATACTATAATGGATTCCTTCATCAATAGAGGCTGCTGGATTTTTCCAGATAATCTTTGAGATTTGCAACCTCTTTATTATCCACCTCTCACTTAGGATACTTTCTTTTGGCATAATAGGCCAACTCAAAAAATTATCAAATAAAGTCATTTAGGACTTATTACGAGTGAGGAAACTAGAGGTGTTATGGCATCGAGCATCGAATCATTTAGCACAAAATGATCCCCCCAAGAACCTCTTTTCTATTGTGGCTCGCTATATAAAACAGGTTGAATACGACTTATCAGATCAAATATTTGAGCATTGATTCAATTTGCCCATTCTGTCAAATTCAAGAAGAAACTAGAGATCATTTATCTTTTTGTGTGTGAGGTGACTAATCAAGTATAGAAAGTTGTTCTAATGCAATGCTGTTGGATTACCCAAGAGAATACTTTCTGTGCTGTTCTTCAATGCTTGGCAACTCAAAGAACTCCCTTGATTTCGTCTCATATAGCAGTTGTTAGCATGTATGTTCAATCTATATAAAAAGAGATAAATACAAGGCATTTTAAATCCAATACCAAGGCTACATAAATTCTTATATCTGAAATTCTCAATTACATCAAAGAGCTTATGGCATTAAGAAGAACTCCCAACAACATCAACATTCTTTAATTCTATTTCTCTCAATTACTTTTCTGTTTTTCCTAGCTAAATATTTACTGCTATTATCTTGTTTATTAAAAGAGTTCGTCATTTTAGAATTTAAACTAAACGTTTTAAAAATATTAGAGTTCAATTTGGACGTTCCACATTACTAAAATCTAATCTATATTTAATAAAAAATATTAAAATTAAAAATACTTTTTTTTACCTCAAATTTATTTAGAAGATGAGCATATACACCCAAACGTTCAAGTTCAAGATAATTCAATATCCAACTTCTTTCCAAGTGAAAAGGAATGGAGTGGACATATAATCCAAACGGGTCATATAAGTTAAATATTCTTACTTAAATCGTTTTATTTATATTTTATTTATTCCGGTAACCAAACAATTAAGTAGGGAATGAGGATTGTATTCTAATTCATATCTTTTTAATAGAGGTTATCAAACAAGACGTAAGTAATTGCATACAGTAAGGATACTCAAATATTGTAGACAAAGCCACAGAACTAGGTAATTACATAGAATAAGGACATGCCTACAAACCTTAGAGAAGCCAAAACCCAAAAACTACTAACAAGTATGTCCACACACACACACGAGTCATGGGAAAAGTTGCACATAACCAGTTATGATGGCAATTCCTAAAATTATAAAAGGTGGTAGAATTACAAAAGCTCCGATAGTAGCAAAGAAAACAGAATCATTCCTCTGGGACACATCATCCAAGTAAGCTTGTCTTTTAATGTTCCTCTTCTGCGAAACAGTTAAGAACTTGGGACTAACCTTCTTCAAATTTTTGCCCAATGGGATGCTAAAATCATCATCTCTACCTCTACCCAACTGGACGAGTTGATCTCTTATTGTGACGATGGAGGAACTTCCTGAGCTTTCATAAACTGGCATCGAGTCACTGGAATTATCAGTTAAGTGGGTGTGTGTTAAAAAAGAAGACAAAGCATTCATCATCATATACATACCATCACTCGTGGACGTCAATTGCTCCAAGAGATCCAGCTGTGTACGCGTTGAAGACAATGACCCTTCAAATGGAACACCAATCAATAGCAAGAAGGAAAAATTATATGGGAAACATCAAACATGTTCATCATTCGTAGACCACAACTACAAAAACTAAAATTTCCTGGAATTATACAAAATTTTGAAAAAACTCCAAACTTTTAAACAGGGAAATCTAATTGGATTACGGAAATAACAGAAATGAGAAGGTGATATTCATACCAGGAGGAGGAGGAGGAGGGCCTTGCTCCGTAACTCCACCCTCGCGACTTTCTGGTTGAGCAAATAATTTGCAAGAAGAAGAAGAAGAAGAAGAAGGGTAAATCTTATTCTTCAGGATGAGAAATTGCGGGGTGGCAGAAGACGCGATATGGCACAAAGAAGCAGAGCTTAAATTTAGAGCCATTAAAAGTACC
The DNA here is from genome assembly GCA_027478495.1 of Erythroxylum alaternifolium. Taxonomy (NCBI): domain Eukaryota; kingdom Viridiplantae; phylum Streptophyta; class Magnoliopsida; order Malpighiales; family Erythroxylaceae; genus Erythroxylum; species Erythroxylum alaternifolium. Next base: position 906,634 of record JANIIA010000010.1, on the reverse strand, counting down.
CAAGTGTTTATGTTTCTGCAAATTCTCTAGACTTCGTAAGAAGTTCTCTTCCATTTCCTGACGATGCTGTAACGCAGCGCGGTCCACTAGTTTTCAAGTCTTTTTTTATTTGTCAACCGATAAAACCGGGCCACAATAAACAAATTTATAACAATTCAATATTTTCAACAAAAAAAAGACTACAAGTTGACTTTCTTAATCTAAATTTTTATATATTTCACTTAATTCCCTAAATGAAAATTTTTGTTTAAATAATCATATTCAAATGTTCAGAAGAGAATTATAGAAAATAAGAATATACTGTGGCTATAATTAAAATTTTGTTAATACATCAATGTATAAAATTAAATACTTAAAAATGATTTGGCTTGGATTATAAAATGTGAAAAGTGAAATGTAACTACTAGCCTCTTACAGCGAATGTTAAGAATATCGTATCGATATCAATATTAGATTTAGTTTTAGTACGGTACTGTACCGGTACTGATTAATATTAAGTACTTTTTAAAATAATTTTTTAAATTGCTAAATAGTTCTTGAATATATTGTACTGTATAATTTATAAATTTACATCGACCATGTTTCCAAAAACATAATAATATAAATTTAAAATAACAAAAATTTATTTATTTTTATTAATATTATTTTCACATATTTTACCTATAAATAACAGCTATAATTAATATACAAAAGGATCATTTTATCATTATACAAATATAAAAATAAAAAATAAAAAATATTTAAAATATTACAATTTCATGATATAAGAAATAATAATTACATCAAAAACATAAAGTAAAAAGAATAATAGATATCCATGACTCCCTAACAATTACAATTTACAACAAAAATTCGTATCAAAGAACCAACTAGAAGTAAAACCTTAAACAAAAATATTTATAATTATATTGCATATATAGAATTTAACATATACATTAAATATAAGTGAAATTAAAAGAATAAGAGAAACAAATATATGGAACTTCATTCAATTGAATACCTGCTAAAATTACATTGATCTCAAGTCTCATCTAGTACAAAGTCCTTATCACTGAGAGGAGTCTCATTATCATCATCATCATCATCATTCAAATTCATTGCACCAAATGACAATACTTTTTCATCTAAGATTATCTTCCAAGTCACTCTTTTCTATAAAACCCAATTCCTCATTAACCCAATATGCCAAAAGATCGATATGTTCAAGACAAATTGGATCTATAGAATTACCTGTTATATTAAGACTCCTTGTAAATAATAAAATTAAATTATTAAAAAATAAGAAATTATAACTTAATAATGACAATAACATATCTTTATTGAAGCTTTAAATTGCCTTGAACAAAGACCAAGTCATTCAATTTTTTGTGTTCCAATATAATCCTTTTCATGAAATAAATGAATTCAAATATATTTCAATTATTTTCACACTCTGTTGCACTTACATTGAGTTGGAATTTGAATTGGAAACCTATAATGTCCCGTTTTCATATAAAGGGTTAGAACCCTAGATTTTTGTAAATAAGAAATAGCAATGAGAAAATTAGGAAATGTATTTCATACTCATGCATAATATTAGCATACACATACGTGAATTTGATTATTTTGCACACATTACAATGACTGTTCATGCACTCATTTGACATTTTCCGAGTATAAATGAGTCTAATGTGATTATAATGTGAATAGTGAATAAATTGTGTTGGAAATTGGCTTGATGAATTATAATATTGATTTATAATTTTTGGTAAAAATTAAGAAATTTATAATATTTATGAGTATTTTTGGACAAGGAAAAATATCAAGTGGCAAGACAATTGATAAATGGTAGTAGAAATAAATGTCAAATGGCAGTAGAAATTATTGATAAGTGACGTTAAGATCTAATGACCAACGTCATAAAAATTTGGGAGATAATTAGATTAAAAATTGGAGAAAAATATATTGGTTATTAAAGAGGACCCATTAGGAACTACAAGGTAGTGACATGTGGCAAGTGACCAGTGTCACTTGCCTTGCTACACACCTCTCCCATGATTATTTACTTGATGAAAGACCATCTTATTTTGTCTTTCATCTTCATTTGATGCTTTCTTTTTCTCTCTCCAATTCGTTCTTCATCTTCTCCATCATCTACAACACTCTCTTCACACATACTCCACGTTGATCCTTGCTATCATTCTTCATCACTAGTTACTTCAAAATCTTTGTCTTCTTTATCTTGTTACTAAAAGTCCCACTCTATGTCCACCTTAAATGTTGATGATCATGTATCATGGAGGAGCTAGGGTTTCATGGTTATTAAAGAAATTTTGAGCTAATCAAGTAAGTAGTATATCGTTCTTCATGGCTTGCTTGATAGACATGTTTTTTATGATAGTTCAAGAGGAGAAATGATTATGAAAATGATATTTAAAATATATCTAACATGGATGGAGGATGGATATCTTCATTGGGTTGTTTAAATATAAACATATGTGATGATAGTTTGAGATTAAATGATAATAAAAGTGGAGTTGATTTTATGATATATCGTGGAAGAATAAATGGATATAATTAGGTCATATTTTTGTGTTTTGATGAGTAATAGATTATGAAATGAAAATAGTGTTTGAATGAGAATTAATAGTTGATGAATAAAGAGATGTGTATATGACCTAATTTTGTGTATAGGACGAGTGCAAAAATGTAAGTGAATGAGTGATTTAAATATGTTCTGTTTTAGGTATATAAGAAATGTAAATTATGAGTTGTCATAAAGATGAACTAGAGTGAGTTTTGAAGCTTAAGAAAAGGCTAATGTAGGGTCTTGAAATGAGAAGAACTAGGAAGACAGTTTAGAAATAAAGTGAAAGTGAAAATGGAATTGAACATAAGCTGAAACATTGATAAATGTATGTATATATTGATGTTCTGTTTTGTATGATAAATGGACAATAATGTATGATTTGTTTTATAGATGTTTTGTTGGAGTTATGTAAATATAGTGCCCTGGAAAGCAAGTGTATTTACTTATAACTTAATTTTCTTCCAGTTACTTT
>JANIIA010000010.1:789921-823852 GCA_027478495.1 Erythroxylum alaternifolium | reverse complement strand
ATGTCACTATACATTTATACACTCTTAAACATGGCAATTTACCAATATACCCTTCCTATTGGTGAGGGGATGTTACAAGGCATAACTTAACTACCTGTTTAAGTAGCCTCATTTGAGATTAAGCTAGCCTTGCTAAAAATGTTGCAAACCAATGTACAATTCTACGGGTTGACTAATGACGATCCTAACGTTCATATAGTGAATTTCCTGAAACTATGTGATATCTTTCGATATCATAGAATGTCGAAAGATGTTGTTAGGATGAGGCTCTTCCCTTTCACACTAAGGAATAGATCCAAAGAATGGTATCATTCACTGAGTCCCTCAAATGTCACAACTTGGGAGCAGTTGATGTGTGTAATCTTGGATAAGTACTTCCCCTTACCAAGATGACGAAATTGATAAAGGAAATCACAAATTTCCAATAAAGGAATGGGGAGTCACTTTACGAAGTATGAGAAAGGTATAAAGATTTGTAAAAGAGGTGTCCTTGTTGATTAGAAAACAACTCCCAGTTTTACGCTCAAAACCGTAAGTATATGATTCGTGACTTATAATAATAAGAAGATATCGATCCCACAAGGATTAATCTTAGACACCACTTAATTCAGTTTAATCTTTGTTTAACAACCAAAATTCTTTATGGAAATAAACTGGAAAATTAAGCTAAATTAAACAACTTAACAAAACGCAAATAATAACTCACAAATGCAGAGACTTGGAATTCAAGATTTTAACAACTAAAGATCACTTTTTTCCTATCTTGTCTCCCTCCTATTTTGTTTATTGAATTTTGTTTCACCTAAGATGTCCTAATGTATTAATTGTCCTCTCTCAAGATATAATCAATTTTCCCTAACCAAATTAAATGGAAAAGATTAAGCAATCTCTCAATCTACAAAATCAGTCCACCAATTCAATTAGTTATTAAATTATCCTATGGGTGATCAATTAATTATCCAAGATTTCTTTTTCAACTAATCAATTAACTTGATGAATGTAGGTTTATAGAATGCCAACTCTCATTGTACAATTCTACATAAATAACCCAACTCAATATCTCAATATATTGCAAGGTATGTATATTCAACATTCATCAAAAACATTTATCATTCAAATTAACAAAATAGGAGTTTAACAAGAAGTTTAAAGGTAATCCCCAACAATAAAATAATCCATCATACAAATGTTAGACGAGAAAAAAGAAAGAAAAATAAATGACTCAAACTCCTCCTCTTCTTGACCTGAATCTAGAAAATCCATGTTAATATTAATTTTAAAATATCTTAGCAGGATTATTGTAAACCTATGATAATATAGTTGAGTGATTAAGAGATGATCCTTAAGGATTTTAAAGGTTATCCTAATTAGGCCAAAATTTTTAAAGACTTATGTGTTAAAAGTTTAATTCTCAATTCAAGTTTCAATAAGAAATTAGGGGACAAATGATACACCCCTAATGAGTGTATAGAACGGGCCTAATTTACTTAGCACATGCCATTACTCCTCTTTAGGCCAATATAAGAGGCTCAATTATCTAAAAAGGGTAAGTCCAATCAATATATGATTCATCATATAAGGAGATAGAGTCATAATCATTAAGTAAGCAAGTTTCCTAGTAAAATTTGGATGCAAAATTTCTCCACATACTTAGCACCTCTCAGTTCTTACTAATTTGAGTTTCAAAATGTCTTTATCACAAGCATTCTAAAAACTCTAAACAGTTGTTTTATAGGCTTATAAACTTGAGATCAACTTGACAGGCCTCTTTTAAATTCAACATACATCAATTGATTTATTTTTGTTTTGAGAATTCTTTTAACAGTCAAAATTGGTTAAGATTATATTGATTGGTTTCATTTTGGTAAATTAAAAAATAATTAAAAATAGTAAATTAAAAATTCCACACAAATTCACTTATTAATTTATAATTATTTAAAAATTTAAATTTTGTTTAAAAAGATGTTTTATTAATTTCAAACATATTAATCCTATAAGTCAATAAGTTTCATTATTAAACAAATTAATGTGACATATTTTTTTATGTCTAATGACTACCTACCCACATCTTCTTGTAAGAAATAAATTTTATCTGTGCATTTTTTATAAGTAAAGTTGAAAGTAAATACAATTTGTTCTATTACAAAATTTATATACATAATTAAATGGGACTTTGTTAAAAAAAAGAATATCCAAAATCATACTTTTTAATTATTATTGTAAAAACTTTTTAATCAATGTCCTATAAATGTGATTGACTTATGACATATTGAGTGTATAATTGACTTATAACATATTTTTATTTTTGCTAATTAAAAGGTACTTGTATTAATCAATGAAACTCATAAAGGAGATACAACTTGGTACAAGGCTTCTTATAACTAGCAACTCAAATGCTAACTACTGTTAGAGCATGTTTCATTCAAACTATACATCAGGTATTAAAAGCACTAGAACTTAGATCTTTATCTTCTTTTATTGATACGGTCTGTAAAAATTATTGTTTTGACTTAAGAGTCAATCTCTTTCTCCGTGTTAGCCTCACTAGATCGTAAAGTTGCTTATACTGGAGACCTATTGGTTTTCCTATTTATCTTCATTTTATACACTAACTAGTTGCCATTCTTCAAGATAAAAGGCTTTGATTTAAGTTAGTTAAGATGTTTTCTCGTATCCAAGTTAATATGCTTTAATAAAAGCTCTACTGCTCATGACTTTTGTTCTTGAAGAATCTCCCATTCCTTTCTCTCCAAAGAGCATAAACACTAGCTCCTAAGATAATCTTGAATAGTTAGTCGTCGTCTTCTTTTAGGTGTTTTCTTTTGGAAGTCCAAGCTTTTATTTTCTCTCATTCCTCTTCTTTAGGTTGGTGTGTTATATAGTTTCTAAATTCTTAACCATAACCCTTTAAAGTAATTACATTTCAAAAAGAGATGATCTCTAAATTCCTACTCTACATTAAAAATTATACCTAAAGAGCCTCTAAAGGATACCTTGGGGAATTTTCTCGGACCATAAAATCTTACTCTATCGCACTGTGGTTGTTGGATTTATAAACACTTGGTAATCAGAGTTTATGCATATCTTTTCCACCTTATATTATCCTTCAAAAGTTGGTTTGCATTAACTTTGGGTTGATTTAGCTGAATAATGGAGAAGCCTAACCTTTTTCACTCCAATTATCAAACTAGAGATATATATACTTTCTCCGTTTTCAATTTTATGCTTCACTACCCAACAAAACTTTTCCATTAACTGTATTATTTGTAAAATGGTCAAAGAAGAGTCAAAACTTAGCTTAATTTCTTGTAGTCACTGATTCTCTAAGTTGTGTGAGTGAACCCATTATACCCAAAGAGTTTCTTTATCAATGGGGAGTCTACAAATCCTTTTAGCGAGTAAAACTTTATTGGGAATTTACATTGGCCATACATCTAGATTTTACTCTTATTTTGGCAATCTAATGTCAAACCATTCTTCCTTGGTATATGGTTTCTTATAAGCATCCCCGATCCATAAAAGTTCCTCATTGTTCTGTCTAATTCCTTTATAAGAATTTTTTGTATAACCATGTGCAAGATCCACAAGACATATGGATTTTTTAATATAGACTTAATAAGTTGTATCCTCCTTGTATAAGTTAAGCTTTTATTTTACCAATGACCAATTCTCTTATGTAACATACCAAATAAGGCTTGGCAATCACCATATGTTGGTTTTTTAGTCGTGGCACGAATTCCTATATAGGAAATAAGAGAATCTTTATCTTCAAACTAAGGATAGTAAAAATCCTTTAAACTTATGAATTTGCTCCAGTTGATATATTTGTCCTTTTTAATGTTGAGGCTTGAGAGTTTATCGAATGTTTGAGGTAAGTATATCAGAACTCTAACTGGTTAGCATCTACCTTGCAAAACATAAGTAGATCATCTATAAAAGAGACTAAAGACCCTCAGCTTACAACATTTGTTAAGGAATCTAAAGGAGGGATCCTTTTTCATGTTATGATTAGTGATCCTAGTTAACATTTTAATATAAATTAAGAGTAGATAGGATGATAACAAGTCTCCTTATTTTATATCTCTTCCTACTTTGAATACTTGTGATGGTTCTCCATTCATTAAAAGATTGAAGGAAGTGGTTGTGATGTATTGCTGAATCTAAGTGATAAATTTTTACAAGAAATAAAAAGCAATGAAAGTTGAAATCTCAATTGATTAAATCAAATGCCTTAAGGAATTCAATTTTCATAGCATAACTTTTGATGGAGTCATTCCTTTAGTAACCTTTGAATAGCTCTGGTGCCAAGAAACTATTATTACATATGTTCCTTCCTCTAATGTAAGTCCTTTATAATTTGGATATGAGAGCTTCCAGCAAAGCACTCAATCTCGAGGTGATGAATTTGGATGTGATCTTGTAAACGGTGTTGTAGTAAGCTATAGGCCTAAAATCTTTGGGCGAATTGGGATTAGTCATCCTTGGTTCTAGGAAAATATGAGTTCTATTGATTTCCATTAGTAATTTCCTAAATTGAGAAATTCCTAAATTGCTTTGTTGGTCTGAAACTTTATCAATCTCTATGATTCCTTTAAGAAGAATGCATTTGATTCAACAGGACTAAGGGCTTTGTTGGAGTTGAAACTCATTAAAGTTTTTTCTACATCCTAAGAAGTAATAGACCTAATGAGATCTTGAGCTTTTTTAATAATTATTGCCTTTGTAATAAAGAAGTTTAGTTCCTACAAAGAAGAGCAATAATTAGTAAATGTACGCAAGGATTTTTGAAAGTACTTATAGACCTCTTCGTTTTTAACTTCTTTTAATCCCAGCTCCTCTTTCCATTATTCTTAACTAAGCCTGAGATCTTGTTTATGTTCCTTCTAGTTAAGATAACATTAAAAAAGGTAGAGTTCCTATCATCATCTTACATCTATGACTTTTTCTCAGTTAAGGAATTATTAGTATCAAGAGCTCTGATGTAATGCTTAGAGATGTCTTTTCCTTCGAAGTATATATCAGATCATGGCTGCATTAGACTCCTCCTGGTCTCTTTGAGGTAAGTGCATTTGTTTTCAACAAATTTCATATCAATTTCCTTGAGCTCTTTTTACTTTTTTTTTTTACCATTTAGGGTTTTTTTAACACAATTTTATTGCTCAAATCCCTCTCAATTGCCATGTTTACTTTTGCTTTCCCTCAAGTTTTGTAAGATAATTTATTAATCTTAAAAGAGGAACTCATATTAGGGAAGCAACCATATTGTGAATTTTAATTGGTGAATGGTCTTAAGTGAGACAGTTACCAAAGATGACCTTGCTTACCTGAATTTTAATTTTTCCAAGATAATTAGCTAAGTCTCTAACAAGTTTTCTTCTTATAAACAATCTGTCATGTGGTTTGTTGTTTTATGTGAAACGGTTTCCCTTATAAGTAAAACCTACGACTCCTATATTGGAGATGCAAACTTTGAAATCACTACAAGGTCCTTTTAGGCATACATCTCCTTTAAATTTTAAGACATAAAGGATACTATTGAAATTTTCAAAAATTATCCAAGAAATGCCTATATTTAAGTTTTTGTCTTCCAAATCTTTATAAAGAGTAATCCTATGAAAAGCATAAGCAAAATAAAATCATACTTTTATCTTTACTCGATTTCGACTCATTATGGAGGTGTAAAGCTTATTCAATGAGAAGATAATCTAGGACTTCAAATTCATCAAGGTCATAATTACAACTATCTTTCTATTACGGTGGACAATGTGGTTGAATAAGATTTTCGAATTTCTCATAATGAACTAAATCTTATTACAACAATTTTCTTTTAGTTTATATTGTATTGAAAGACATATTTTTATTTAAAAAATTATTTTAGTTGTAAGCTTATAAGTTAGTTTAAAGTAAAACTGGTTAATTTATTCTAGGGCTAATTACAAAAAAAAAAAACAAACTTTGCTCAATTTTATAATTATAGCTTGAACTTCAAAAAGTGGCAATAAAATATTCAAACTTTTAATTTTTTCAATTCTAGCCTGTACTTCAAAAAGTAGCAATAAAATGCTCAAACTTTCAATTTTTCTCAATTCTAACTTACGTTAGTGTCTTTGTTAAGTTTATTGACGTCGCTTGTCATGTGTTCTAGAGATCCTAACTATTATATCGTTTAATCACATAATTAAAATGATGTCGTTATTTAAAAATGACCTAAATCATATTACGCAGTTCTGACGATTTTATGCTTTGATTTTAGTTTTTTTCTTTGTTTTTAGTTTGTTCTCTCGGTGCCCTTACCCTTTAATTTTAAGATTACACGACTTCGAAGCCCTCATGTTAAGGGCATCGAGAGAACGAGCTAAAAACGAAAAACTTGCTGCTGCAGTACGCTAAGATATGAGAATAGTTTAGGACATTGGAAGAACAAACAAAAAATAAAGGGCTGAGAGAATCAAGAGAACAAACAGATAACGAAAGACTGAGGCTGTATAAACTGATTTAGTAATTCTATTTTTAACAACGACATCGTTTTATTAATCTTCATTTGTTGTGTTAATTTTGACCGGCGTGTATTAATAGTTAAGATTTTTTGGAACACGTGATAAGTCATGTTAACAAACTTAACTAGACACTAAAGTCAGGCTAGAATTGAAAAAATTGAAAGTTTGAACATTTTATTATAACTTTTTAAAATTTAGGCTATAATTGAAAAAATTAAAAATTTAAACATTTTATTATCACTTTAAAATCTGGGCTATAATTACAAAATTAAGCAAAGTTTAAAATTTTTGTATAATTAACCCTTTATTTTAATGAATAAACTAAAAGACTTATCCATATCTGCCAACAAAAATAAATTAAATGTTTTAACAAATTCACTTATTATACAAAATTTACTTTAAATGTTGTCATAATTAATTACTTACAGTTTAAAATCATGTTTACTTTTTTTTTTTTCCTTGTCAACAAAGTTAAAAGAATTGTAGTATTTGATATATCATGCATCTGGGGCCCAAGGGTAAGGATAGATCGAAAATCCATTTAAAACAACAAAGACATGACCCAAACAAAGGAACTACGTCAATTGCAATAGTAAAACATTTCACCAAACAGCATGATGGGATTATCGATAACAAACTATCAACGTAGCATCCTATTCTCTAAGAGTATCCTGCCCAAATCTTAATAAATTGATAAAATTATAAACTAACAAATGACTAATGAGTGTGATTTATAAGAAATTATTAAAAAAAATTATTGCTTTTCTTTCTTTCCAGCAAGAATCATAGAAATTTGAAGCCCTCTACTAAATGCTTGATTGAAGAGCAGGCGAGCTTGGAACTCTGACATGAACGGAAACCATGACAAAATGGCTATTGGTGAGAACAGTAATAGCCCCATAATGTACTCGTATGCTCTTGCTAGCTCCTTAATCGAATCCCATAATCCTACACGTTTAAACATTGGCCTGCATGCTTGCCCAATCTTTGAAGGACAAGAAAGAGATATTTCCGTTAGTGAAAGCAGCTCACTTGCTACAATGTTTTCAGTTTATATTCCAACAAAACGCTCTATATCTGGTTTTATAATTCAGTTAGGGAACTGACGGTATGGTGGCATTTTGCAGGAAATAAAAAGAAAACAATCACATCAAAGAAAGAATAGAATAACTTTCTCATGGAGATCATTTATGGATTGAAGATGAGATCAAGAAGCTTGAAGCTAGACGGGACATCAATGATCCGAAAACATACAAAGAGTCGTTCCAAAGGTTATTTCGAAACAGAGAGGATGAACACAACATCCCTGTTTAAGTATTAGCCAACTAAATGTTGCCACTAACAGGAAAAAAGAGTAGGAACTTACAAGAAGAAGAGCCCACCCAGTAGGCATGAAGGCAAGGGTGGCAGCAAATACATCCGTAATCGTCAGGTTGCATACAACAAACAAAACAGTCATGACTGACATGAAGCCAAGGAATAAAAGTGCCTTCAGTATTCTGAACATCAGCTGGAAATCTGTGCCAAATCTTCGTCTCCCCATTGATACCATCTGATAGAAACATAGAAGCCCCAAACAAGTAATAGAAAAGGTTAATAGTGACCCCAAGAAAAGAAAACAGGAGTGGTAAAGCAGAAATGAAAAGGGAAAACAATCCAATTTCTTTGAATACAACTGATGTAAGACAAAAAGGTCAATGATACTCCGTCAGAAATACAAATTACTTCTGAACTTGTGGTAATTTGTTGTACCTTTAGGACTAGAAGAACAGTTATCATAACCACCCAGGATAGTCCATACACCTGGACAAGAGTTCAAATCAATAGCAGAAAGTCCGTCAACTGAGTTGGAAGTCTAACAAGGTTATGGTAGGACAAATGAAAAGATACTATTCAACTATAAAGTATATGTACCAGTACACTTTTGCTGTGATGAGCTATGTCAAGGTGGTAGACAATCCCATATTGGTAGATAAAGAAACGACATGCAAGGACAATCTCGAGGATCCTTCCCCTAATATTTGTGTGTTTCAAATGTTCTTGTTCTCCATCCCACCAGGATTCCCAGCTTTTATCAGGTGGGATTCCAATGCCACCACGATTTCCCATCCACCTCTTCCAATCAGTCCAATCATCCACTGTTTTTTGCCAGTCAAAACCAGATGGATTGAACACAAAAGGTGCAAACAACCAGGACCCAACAAGGAACCACATGGAGAACGTGATAAACCAGTAAAGATTTGAACTGCGATATGATTCCCCATATACTTCATACAGGACTAAGAGTATAACCAGTTCTAATCCCTTCACAAAATGACTTCGCGAGTAGAACCTGTAGTTTTCAGCAAACTTTGCATGAAAAACAACAAAACCACGCCCAGTAGCTCGATATTTGGAACCACCATGCAAAATTGTTCTTCCATAGTAATGTGCTTTGGTTCCAAGCTGGAACGTAAAGAATACAGAGGCCAGTTGCAGCTGCATGATAACAAAATCACCCAGAGCTGAGCGGAAACCTTTTTCCAAGCCAATTTCCATAACCATAGGCAGCACTAGCAGCAAGCCCAGCTGAAAAACTGACTGAGTAGCTAAGGCCTCTTCGAGTGCCTTGCTTTGACGTATGGTTGGGCTTGCTATAATCTCACTCTCCAATCCACTCATTACCATGTACAAGCGTCCATACAAGAAGACATACACTATAAGCACGGTAACCTGAGATGGTAGGAAGATCTAAATGAGCCCACAGTCATGTTTCCATCACTTTTAACAAATTGAAGCAATACCAAGGGAGAATGCATGATATATTACAAGAACATATAAAACAACAAACTCAACATATTACTTGTTTTGGTGCTTTGCAGCCAATAATCAACAGTCGATGCTTTTCAAAGAAAAATGACATAAATTTGAGGCCAAGTTAAAAAAAAATACAATCAGATCTCTTTAAGAAATTCACTAATAGTAGGAGAGACATAGCTCAATAACGAAGATGCAGTGGTTAGCACAGGGTAGTAGATAAACATTATCCCTGATAATGACCACAATGTAGGCTGTTCTCTGATGTAGATTTATCGCGTATCAATCTCAACAATATATATTACCAGCTTGTGAAGCGTAGTAATATGAGTCAAGTACTGACACAATAACATTCATCCTCTCAAAGAGCAGCTACTAAGCTTGATAAATGTGTTATCCATAAGAATAAGGTCTGCCCTTTCCCTCCACCCTTTTCAATTGTAAGGTTATTGTATAAGATGGGTACTTCAAAGGAAAGAGAAAAGAAGCTTATAACTAATGTTAAGATGTTTTGGGACTACGGAACTGCAAAATTAAATAATTCGAAGTAGAATTATCCTACATTTGAACCTTCTGTCTTTCACAATAAGAATGCCAGTACTGATTTTGACCAATACTAACCTTATCTCATTTTTCAAATTGACCAGAGATTATATCATCCTTATAGGAAAATGATTTTACATCCAACCTATCGCAAAGCATGATAATCATACTTTCTAGCTTAACAAAGACATCACCACTGCTTCCACGTGCAAGGACATTTTACTGCTCAAAAAGGATCCAAGTAAAGAGATGTTTGACTTACCATACTGCTGAAGTAGAAACCAACTGTTGTAAAATAGAAGGATAGCATTCTGTAGAAGTCAAATCGACGTCCAAGTCTGTAAACATCACGACTAAGCGTCTGTTCTCCATTACCATTTGCAACCTTAGCCTCAAAAGAAGATATCTGATTCATGCCCACATCACGCCCCTTGCCTACTTGAATGTATTCATGATGTGTTACATATCCCCCTCGCAGAGTTGAATTGAATCCTGAAAAAATTGGCATGTTCAGCATCATAAATACCAATAGCTAAGTACTCATCGGACTAACTGAAATTTACCTGAGAATATGTCCTCGCTGAGGTTTATTATTTTTGAGGCTTTGCTTATGCCGCCCCGTGTTATATGGAAAATTCTATCAAAAATATCAGGATGACCATAGTGGAACCTTACCCTATAAACACAAGTACAGCATGTTAGATTACATAATAGTAATAACAGTAATAGCAGTAGCAGTAGTAGTTCTAGTGGCATGCATGATGCTATAGACAAGCAACTACAGATTACTAATAGTTTTATTGTGGGATCAATGAACAGTAAATGACCATTAAGGTATAAGAATTTGGGACTTTTTTCATCCAAGGTGAGTGAAAATACAGGGTAACCTAGTTAAAGGTCACACAAACATAAAAAACTGAGAGGATTTTACTCATATATGCTACCTTAGCATCTTCTATTTTCTTTCAGACAGAATGGATGTAAGCATTCCATTGATCTGGATAAAAATTTACTCACCTCAAAGGATTGGCCAAAACTCGTTGCCCAATAGTTACAAAGCTGGTCTCCTGGTTGGACATGAACGAAGCAAGTGATGAAACACTGCAACAATGGAAGAAGTGAGCATGCTTACACTTGGAATTGCCAACAATTCACATCTACTCACATGATTGTTTGAGCATAAATACAAGATTCAAGTTGTGTTGTAGAATAGAGTAAAATCTGACCTTCCAGTAAATATATGCTCCCTCAGCCCCAGAATTGTAGGTCTCCGCTGTCCACGTCGTGATTTGATGAATTCCTCTAACACGTTTCTCATTTTGAAAGCTTCTTCAAAGTAATTATCCTAAAGCAAGACAATGAACAGTTAACATTGGTGCTTTTGAACTCTAAATAAAGAGGCAGGAAAGAAAGGCACCTGATTCATGTCTATAGTCTGCAGGGCCTCCCCACGAGTAAAAATGATGGCATGGTTTTGGTTTTCAGGTTTCCCTTCTCCAATGTCACTCAGAGGACCTGGAAGCTTGATCCGATAGATTTCCTAACAACAAAAGAGGAGCCAACATATAAGAGATTGCATTAAGATTTCATGATAGAAAATCCAATAAAATTGGCACCAACAGTCTATGATTTCACTATTTTCATTGGACAATTTAGAAGGTCCATCTTATGTTTCAGGCATGAGCAGTATCTAAACTAGGCAATTGAAAGAAACATGATGAAAATGGAATTTTGAATGGGCAGGAACTTCTCATAATTAGCCAAAGAAACCAATGTCATTACTAATAACGCTAATAGTATATTTGATATCAAAAAACAGGTTGCAATCTGACATTGAGAAGGAAAAAGCAACTCAGACAGATATATGAGCCAAATGTAACCAAGTAAAGCAAATTAAATTTTAAAAAGAATCCATAAGAACAAAATCCACATCAAACTAGGAGCTACATTCCTATACCTCATCCAGCTTATCCCCTCCTTTGACAAGAACAGAGTAATAAAACTTTTGAGATTTTCCATTCACAGTCTCCTCTCTTTCATCTATGTATGCAACACGTAGAGATGGATATCTGTACACAAGATACATAAGAAAAGATTCAACACCAATGAAATCATCTAACCTTTAAGATGAGATATACAAAAGATTGCAAACCTATTCAACTTACGTCAACATGAGATTTAAAATGTTTATATAACAACTCCTATCTCGAAGGTCGCTGGATTTTTTCTGATTTCCATACACCTGACAAGAAACAACGTAAGTGAACTTAAGATCTGCCAGGGCTTGTGCACGTTCATAAGAATCCTTCTGACGGCCCTCCTTCAATTCCATGTTGTGCAAGCCACCAAAAATATCTGCAAAGGAAACATCCAGCAGTGAACAAGAACAAATACAATCATATCATGAATCTGTTAAGTTTAAAGTAGTATTGCAACGTCTAACTTAAATCACATACCATTTTCTCCTGCAAATTCAAGAGCGCACTGAAGTTCAAGAGCCTGCCTGTAGTACATCATCCCTCTCACTGGAAACAACATCATTGTTAGATGAGACTGCTTAAAACTGAAGCTGTAGTGTCGCCTGCAACAGAACAGAATTCAAACCTGTTCTAGCTAGCGTCTGCCCTCTGTAGGATACCCATTGACGAGTAAATTCCATCTTTTCTTTTGAGTTGTATTTCAGTTTAGGATCGTTTATGCGCTCTTCAAAGTTTTTCCACTCATCTAATATGCCATCACTAAAGTTAGCTGAATTTAAAAATTGTTCGAAGAACAAGAATATGTGGGTGGAATCAGAACTCACCGCGATAAATTGTCTTTAAATAGAACAATATTGATATACCATCTTCATTTTCTTTATTAAGGTCCTCATCAGAATAAAGAACATCTTCTTTGTAGTAAGGAGTCAAGACACTGACAATAATATTAAAACACTCATTAATTTAAGAATCTAAGAAGTTGAAAGTAAGGTTCTTTCTAATGTCTGTTAAATGAAAAACCTAGGTGGCAGTACACAGGCCCAAGATACATAAATATATGCATGTTAATACAAGATACATGCTTGAGTTTAGAGACCACAATCAATAGCCCACACTTGTGAAACAGTTCATTTACAAGTTATTAAAATCTTTATGACCAAAGGCATCAAACTCAAATTGTGCTACCCCCTTTCTAGTAAAAGATGAAGTTCTGGTATGAGGTATGCTAGATCCATTTTTTATCTGCACCTTCAGCCAGTGGGTAGGAGTTGGCATGCAATATTATGTGTTTAAACATATTATAACATCCAATAGCTAGAATGGTTTTTTAACAATGCAAATGCAAGTTAATCAACATGCATATGCAATCATACAAGCAAATGTCCAACTCTAAAGGTGATGAAAAAAGAATAGGGTTCCTCATGCATAAAAGTTTTAGACAACAAAATGCAATTTTTTACTTTTGACTAAATTAAGAAAAATGATAAAACTTGAGAATAATGAGTTTGCACATTGCCATGATTAAATTATGGAAAGTTTTCCTCTTTCCACTTAGCAAACTTAATCTTCCTCATTAAAAGATCGATAAAATCACAGACCTAAAAGAGAGCATATCCCGAACTCTCGGAGCAGGTGGCATGTTCATGAACAAAGAATTTGCAAAAAAAGTGATACGGCGACGAGCATCCAAGTTGGAGGGTACGTTAATAGCAGACTCCTTGGTGGTCAAAAGCAATTGCAGTCTCACAACCTATACCAAATAACATTAGATAAATGTTCAGAAAAATGAATCCTGGGATTCAGCAATTATAAGCTATCAATGATA
Organism: Erythroxylum alaternifolium; assembly: GCA_027478495.1. Classification (NCBI taxonomy): domain Eukaryota; kingdom Viridiplantae; phylum Streptophyta; class Magnoliopsida; order Malpighiales; family Erythroxylaceae; genus Erythroxylum; species Erythroxylum alaternifolium. Next base: position 810,212 of record JANIIA010000010.1, on the reverse strand, counting down.
CCTTTTCTATCCAGGATCTGTTTCGAGTGAGTTGAATTTTTATTTGTCCAAACCTTTGTTCTTTCTTGCTATCTACACTGCTAGAGTGAGTTCTCTCAAGGATTCTGTGGAAGCAAGAAACCAAAGCGATCATAAACTTACCGCAGCTCATGCTATTGCAGAAACCATCATATGTATCACATCCTGCAGTTCAAAATTTTACTTACTCATGGCCATGAACCATAACATCCTGTACAATAATTTCTATAATATCCTGGAGAACATTGATTATCTGAGACTTGTACGTGTCAATGTCTTCATTATCACCTAGCTGCCAACAGAGTAGTGTAAGCCCTCAAATGAGATAAGTTGAGACAGGTAGTTAGTCAGTCATAAGAAGCTTGAAAACATGCATATAATAAGGAAGAACAAAAGTACACTACCAATATTTTTAGAAACTTCTCCAACTTCTCACTGAGTGAAGGCAAGCCACTCATCCGAAATTCATTTAAAAATCTATGTTGCTGAATGCTAATGTCTATTTCATAACAGATCATCCTGACGATTCTGTCCAGAAGGGAAGAAACAGGAAGACAGCATGAGTAAAAGGTCTTTCATGATGATTCACAAAACTTCGAAAACTCTTCTATTCATGTAGAATTGATAAAATCTTATAACTTGTAAGACGAATGCTCCTTACGTCTTATCAAGATCATTCTCCAGAAGGCCATATATGATATCTCTCAATGTTTCATAACACTCGATTACTGCTGAATGCATGTACTCGTCCATCTTCTTAAACAAATCTGCATCTTCCTTCCCCCTAAAATCTTTTGCCATGTCCAATGCTATAGGAATCTAAAGAGGTCAATCAAAGTCAGAAAATAAGCTCAACTAGATTTTCTCTCAAGCAAAGGCAAAAAATAAGTTGGAAAAGATTCTGTGTCAAGCATTATAGTTTACAAAAACAAAAAATAAAAGCTTATACCTTGCTAGCAAGCAAAAAAGGAGGCCACTGGATGACAGTGACACCAACTGAAGAAGATGGTACAAGAAGCAGGTCTCTTTCGCTGAAAAACAATTAACTTTTTAAGTTAATGCTCTGGACTAATTCATTAGACAAGACTGATGAAATTTTGGCAAAAAAAATGCTTAACTGATTGCTGATGAGATCCTCCATTCTCATAGAATGTATGAACTCATTCCACACATTTGAAAAACTTGTAATGTTTTTTCTTTCAATTGACTCATCATCCTGTCATACAGAAGCATTGTGTTTCAAAAGGATAAAAGTAAGTTCTAATCAATTTCCATATGACGCCAATCACTAAATCAGAAAAGAACCTCATATATCATGAATGCAACACGTTTTTCCATATTAGTCTAAATTTTGAATGCACTAAAATTTCCAGGAAATAAAAAAAGTATGCAAATTGCTAACTCTGTTAGAATTGATAATACCAAGTTCATCCTTTTGGAAACTTCATCTGATGATGGTACAAGGAAGCGACAAAAAGCTGAAGGGACATTTTCAAACCTTGACCGTAACATTCCAAGTGTTCGTATCTACAGAAATGACAAATATTAGATCAAAAAAAACACACTTTACTTTTACAACAAAGCTTCAGTTATGACTAACGCCCAAATATTCTCTGGTTTTCCAGGCTTAATGCACATCATATAAGTGTTGACGTATCTTTCTAACACAAAATTGACGTTACTAACCTCACCCAAATGGCTGAAGGCTCCAATAATTCCACCAAAAAGTGTGGAGTATATGGAGTACCATATTTGTCCATCCATGAAATAAACCTAATATACCATCAGATGTAGGTTGTAAAGATTCATCATGTCTTGCATGATATAAGTTTATATAATTAAATCTTTTAGAGGAATTCACTTACTAGGACAATTGGAGCCCATATTGCAATAACGACACCAATATTATGGGTCACTGGAGCATTTTAGAACATAGTTAGTACAAGCAATCGTTTTAGCTGCATGACTAAAGAAAGTAGAAATAGCCAAAGAAGAGAGGAGAAGGTTACCATTTGGAAAGAACTCGTGCCATTGATAGTTACCAATGTGCATATCCATGATCAACTTTGTTGGTTCAACTAGAGGCAGTATCTATTAAAGGAATGTGTGAAACATTACTTAACAACAGATAAATTGGCAAGTCATTTAAAAAATTACTAGTAAGCATAATTAAGATATCAAGTTTTCAAATGAAAAAAATATATATCTCCTTTTCTTCAAGATTCACAGATATAATTGTAAATGAACTTATGGAAAAGATCTACCAACTAGGGAGTCACAAGTTTGATAAGTCTGCTACCGATACTATTATTTCTTCTTTTCTACTTGCATTAATTGATATCTTGGTAAGAGAAAATTATCAAAAAACATTATCATTGTGCTAAGTTGAATGCAGGTGTAGAAATACTTCAGTACATGTTGAAAAAGATTCTGAGAAGTTTTTCAGTCTCTACAGAGGAAGATTATCAGCTTCTGATACAGTTGTAGATCCAGAAAACTTGAATTATATTTAATGTTACACAGGTTTCAGCATCCTCTTATAAAACAGGCAGATAGTTTCTGTAGGCCATCAGGTAAGTACTACTAGATTGTGTGCACTATGACTAACATAATTATAAAGTTTAGAAAATGCTCGTATAGATCTTTCAGAAACAACCAAAAGGCAAGGAGTATTGTATAATGCTTCCTACTAATAAAACTCGTATATGCTATCAACTTGCTATCCAAAGGAAAACATTCTACCAACTAGTATAACTTCATAAACTTCCAGCGTCAAAAAATTCCACTACAGCAAAGCTCCTACCTAGTTAACCTATTCGAAAAACCTTTTTCATGACCTGCTCAAAAAGCCTTTCTCATGTTCCTTAAAATTCAAAATTCTACTCAGATGACAATGCCTATGAATGTTTGAATGTCCAAAATATGAACCGCTGACAAATCTAACAGTAACAAAATAATATGCAACTGGAAAAGCTATTTCAATTATACAACTCCCTTGTCAGTGCATAGGGTCTTCATGAATTTGACTAAACAATGTCAGTAGTATGCAAATTTGATGGGAAATTTTAGTATAAATTTGTAAGAAAATTAAACAGACATTTTCCATGTCTGGATTAGTAAAGCTATTGAATGAAGATATTTGAAGAGAAAAATACCTCCACATAGTAGCTAAATGCTAGCTTGCTAATCAGCAGCATGAGCCAGAAAAGTGTATACCTGATAGGAAAATCCAATTCCATTAGTTGTCGACAGCCCTGCAGTGATTATTGCCATAAAACAAGAAAAATAGAAATAAACAAAAGTTGTTTCCCTTACTTCAAAAGAGAGAACATGTCTTCATGCATCCCTCTTCCAACATAGAGTTTTGGCTGCACAAGAAACGAGACCAAGTTTGTAATGTTTGGGTAGGTAAAAATGCCAATAACATTCACAAAAACAAGGGCACATAGATGTACAATTAAATACAAGTATCCCTCACCCTTGCCCTCCACCTCCCCCAATAAAAAGGAAAAACCCAAAAAAAGAGAGAAAAAAGGAGAACTGCACACAAACATAAACATATTCACCCATTTCATAAAGACATGCTTGCCTGGGCCCACCACATGATGAGGGTAATGATCCGCCAGTTTGAACGTTCCATGCTTCTTCGTAAAGGCGGAACCACAAACATAATTGCAGCCAATATGTTAGGTATCAAATATATTGCGACAGCGTAATTATAAAATGATTGACTCCGCCAATCTCTCGCCCAACTACTGAAGAACTTGACCAGCCCAGTTGGGTTCTCCACTGAATTGGAGTAACCAATTGGCAACACCACAGCCCACATAGCTGCCACTGCAAACTTCAGAAGATAACGTATTATTTGTGTAGCTTTTAAGCTCCCCCAGGCATTAAAACTGAGAATTATGTCCAGAGCAGCTGCATGAGAGATAGGAACCATGAGAAACAACCAAAAGAGGTCACCCATAATGTATCGTTTGTAGAGAATTAGTATTTTTTTGGTAAATAGAGAATAAGTAGTATTGTTATCATATAACCCACATATAGTCATTAATAATTTCTGCTGCGACATCCCTCTTACAACTAGATTGGATGAAATCCAACTATGCAAATTAAACTCATTCAACGCATTCTCTTTGGTTTACAGAAAATGTATGGCTGCAAGAATCAAAAACTCATGGAGTGATAATGCAAGAGATTACTTCAATCAAAATCCGTCATCTTTCCTTCAAAAAGAAGGAATTTTTCATTATTCATCTTGTGTTAACACACCAACAAAATGGGGTAGTCGAGAGGAAAAATAGACAGCTCTTAGAAATTACACGAACGTTGTTATTTCAAAATAATGTTCCCAAATCTTATTGGGGGGAATCTGTCCTTACTGCAGCCTGCTTGATAAGTAGGATGCCCTCTAAAGTTCTTGGTTTCAAGAGTCCTATTATTTTATTACATGATTATTACCCAAATTCACAAATAGATTCCAAATTACCCCCAAAAGTCATTGGTTGTGCAGTTTTTGTTCACATTCATGACAGTAACCGAAGAAAACTTGATCCAAGAGCATTAAAATGCATCTGTGTTGGTTACTCTTCCACAAAAAAGGGCTACAAGAGCTATCATCCTACTTTTCATAAATTTTTCATTTCAATGGATGTTACTTTCGTTGAGAAACAACCTTTCTACTCAGATTCTCATCTTCAGGGGGAGAGTGTGAATGAAGATACAGAACATGAGCTATATTTCCCCGATTTACAGGTTATTGGTCAACCTGAAACTGTTCAACCTAAAAATTCAAACTCACCACCTACACTACCGCTTGATCAGCCACATGAATAGCCTCTTAACACATCAGAATCAACCCAAATTATACGACCAGCGGTAAAAAAAACCTATATTAGTCTACTCAAGGAGAAAAGATTCCACTCAATTGCAAGTTCAAGACTTGACTCCAAAATCAAGAATACAGTCTGAATTACCCTCTCCACTGATTGATGATTTACATGTTCTTATAGTTGTTAGGAAAGGAATTAAAAATTGCACTCAATATCCTATTTCTCACTTTGTTTCTCTGAATAAAATTTCACATAAACACCATTGTTTTCTCAATAACTTAGATACAATTCCTAATCCCCAAAACTTCAATGAAGCACTTAGAGATGAGAATTGGAAACTCGCACGAATGAAGAAATGAGTGCACTCAATAAAAATAATACATGGAAAATTAGTGACCATCCAAAAGACAAGAAATTAGTAGGATGTAAGTGGGTGTATGCAATTAAGTTTAAAGCAGATGGATCCTTAGAGAGGTACAAGGCTAGGTCAGTAGACTATCAGGAGACTTTTGCTCCAATAGTTAAGAGGAACACAATCCGCATTCTTTTATCTTTAGCTGCTAATTTCAATTGGTCTTTGTAGCAATTTGATGTCAAAAATACTTTTTTACACAATGATCTTGAAGAACAGTTATATATGGAGCTTCCACCGGGTTTTGAGAAATATTTTAAAGATGTGTGCAGGTTGAGAAAAGCATTTTAAGGGCTTAAGCAATCACCATGGGATTGGTTTGGAAATTTTGCAAAAGTAATGCTTGGTATTGGCTACAAACAAAGCCAAGGGGATCATACTCACTTCTTAAGACACTCGGCGATAGGAAAACTTATAGTCTTGATAATATATGTTGATGATATAATGCTGACAGGTGATGATGACAAGGAAATTATAAAGTTTAAGGCTAAACTTGTGAAAGAATTTGAAGTTAAAGAGCTTGGGAAACTCAAATATTTTCTAGGAATTGAAGTGGCTCAGTCTAAAGGCATATTTATTTCCCAACAAAAATATTTTTTAGATCTTCTACAAGAGACAGGAATGATGGGATGTAAGTCCGTTGCTACACCAATCGAAAAGAATCATTGATTGAGTGAAGCAAGAGATGATGAAGCGGTTGATAAAGGAAGGTATCAAAAGCTGTTGGAAACCTAATATACTTGTCTCATACACATCCCGATATTGCATATGCTGTGAGTGTGATAAGTCGATTCATGTATAATCCTAATAAAGTTCATTTACAAGCTGCCTATAAAGTAATTCGATACTTGAAAGCTGATTTTGGAAAAGAAATCATGTTTAGAAGAGGAGCAAAATTAACTATAGAAGCCTAAACTAATGCAGACTATGCTGGTTCGCTATTAGATTGACGCTCAACAGCTGGCTGTTGTATGTTGATTGGAGGACTTGGAGAAGCAAAAAACAAGCAGTAGTATCTAGATCAAGTGCAGAATCTGAATTTCGTGCGATGGCTCAAGGAATTTGTGAACACTTATGGATAAAGAAAATTTTAGAAGACTTGCAAGTTAAATGGCAATGTACCTATGAAGTTGTATTGCGACAACAAATCAGTTATAAGCATTGCACATAATCCAGTTCAACATGACAGAACACACATGTTGAGATAGACAGACACTTCATCAAGGAAAAGATTGAAATTGCTGATCTGTACACCTTATGTTACTACAAATGGTCAAATGGCAAACTTGCTCACAAAAGGACAGGACAATTTAACTTTCCAGAACATTACTAGCAACGTGGGAATGGAAAACATTTATAGCTAGGATTCTGATTTACTAATTTAGGCTGATTGTAATCTTTCATTTATTTAGGTTGATTGTAACTTTCTTAATCAATGACTAATGCGTAGGAATTAGTTTGTTTTCTAAAATAGGACAAATGACTTTGTACATATTAGTGTATTCAACATATGGAAAATAAAGAGAAGAATTTTTGTTTCTGTTCAGTATTGTTTTCATATAACCCACATATAGTTATTAATAATATCTGCTACAACATCCCTCTTATAACTAGATCGGATGAAATCCAAACATGCAAATTAAACTCATTCAATTCATTTTCTTTGTTTTACAGTAAATGTATGGCTGGCAAGCTTATAAATTAATAACCCATTATGCAAATTTCCTATACCATCATACAATTCTTTTTCTCCAATTTTACCATCTTAAGGAGCTTCTAACTATTCAAAGAAAGGAAAAAGAAAAAAGTTTTCCATTTCCACACTCCTTTATCTAATGGCATACCGGAAAATAATAAAGATTATGTGGTACCTTGCAGAAGATTGAGAAAAGCAGAAGTGATAAAGATGCTCAAAACGCTTCTGAAGACATCAGCATCAAAAATAGCTGCTATGGAACCAGAAGGACTCCAGGCAACAATTACCATGGCCTGAGAACGAGCAAAATCAGTAGGTTTCTTGTGGGGACTCTATTCTGTAACTAAAATCCACAAACATTAAGGCCACCTGGAAAGCCAATATAAACAATATCCACTTGCGATCAAAACTTCTATAGAGGTGTGCAAAGGTGCGAACTTCAACAAAATTAGTCTTGGGCTTTCTCTTTCCAATAGCTCCTTGATTTGATCTCTGTAAAAAAAGAGAAATTTGCAAACTTCACCTTACACGTTTTCAACTATTGCAGTCTAGGTGTAGCACACACTTTCAATTTCTCATGCCAATGAAGTTTCAGAATGTGCATGTTATGATGAAAATACATGGATAACTCAAAACATTAGAATTATCAAAGTTTTTGACCTCAAAAGTAACTTTTACTAATATTTCTTTTTCCCATTCAAATAAAATTCCTAGAAACCAACCAATTTTCCAGAGTTACAACAAAGAAGAACCAAGGAATGGCTTAGACTCCTACTCCTGTTGGCTTTAGACTATTAACCAAGAAATGGACTTCAAAAATAGGTATCTCATAAAAATACTTATAAATGGATAAAATATTGAACATAAGCATTATTTTTAGAGCTGTATTGTACTTGTAATCAACATATGCATATAATTTATTCTCATTGCAATATCTTTAGGGCCATGAAATCATACTTTAGATCTTTGAAAACAAACTAGTTTGTATCTATAATTTATGGGAAGGCATGACTATTGAAACTGATGCTTAATATGATTGTAGATGATCCAAAACCATAAAAGTGGACCAGTACAATATTTTGAAAAAGGGAAGTACAGGGAAGATGGGTGAGTAAAGAGAGAGAAAGAGATGAAAACCTCATTTGTTACCACCCCGTCATCTAATTGAACAAAAAAATCAGCCTTAAGATCCATCGGCCACCCTAACCGGAAACATCTATTAGACCTAAAAAGAAGGAAGAGTTTTGTTATGTTTCTTTCATAAACTGGCAATTTTAAGATATTACTCAAAATATCTAACCAGAAGTACTCATTCAGATCGTCATAATTTCTCCATCTTGAATGACTTGTTGTGCCTCCCTTGTTCCTCCTTGCTTCCTTTTTCATGGGAAAAAAATTTGAAGTGTGCATTTATAACTAAATTAAAAGTCAACCAAAAGTAGATCATATAAGTCTTACCTTCCGCACAACCTGGTAAATTGGAGTTACAACGTTCCTCAAAAACGCTTCATCATCCAGTGCTGCTGTTTCATATGTCTCTCCAGTTACAGGATGCACATTTTCATACAATATTCGATAGACCTCATTTGCCATCTAATAAGTAGGGAAATAAGAAGAAAATTATTTCAATAGGTCAAGAATTTGGTGCAGAAAATTCAAAACCACTGAACTAAGAATGCATCACCTATGATCAAATCACTAAAGTGCTCAAAGACATAGGAATTGTATATGAAATGGCAACCATTTTCAGAAAAAGAAAAGCACGTTTTCCCCAATTATCAGCATAGCTTGTTAGATTTGAATATCAAAATAAACAATTGGAACAAGGATATAACAGAGCATGTCAGTGTATAAAAAAATGCAACCAATAGGAAAGATAAACATAGAGTTTCATGAATTAACTTCTGCTGATATGGACTATAAGTTCCCTGATTAGCACTAGTAAGTTTTCAGTATAAGTTCCCAGCGCTTACGATTTGTTAAGAAACAATTTTCATGGATATTATTTAGTCGTATGATTTCAACAAGTTGTCATAGCAAAGGAAGAATTGTGCTTCTCGCCACTGAACTTTGCAACAACAGTTATGGAAATCCTTATTTAGTTAAATAATTATCACCAAAGGTATTCAAACTATAGAATGGTGATTACAATTTCTCAAAATGGATGTCTCTAATCCAATAGCTACACGTTCAAGCCTTTTTTCAAATTCAAACTATCAATTTCTTTGGTTATCTTTTCCTGTTCTCCCATTGAACAGTACAAGGAAGTTTGAAGTCTACGATTTTCTTTCCATCAAGAGATATTGTGCAACAACATTCACATAAACAATAACACATATTCTTGAGACACTATCTTCAGAATGAATATATGATTCAAAACTTTGCATGTCAATAAGGATGGACCATAAAACATACATTATGGAAGATATAGCATATGCATTCTGGCATGAAACGAATATTTGAAGCTTCTCCCCATACAAGAAGATAGAGTGCAATGTAGATAAGCTGTAATTGTTGTTTGTTACAATTTGCAGGAATCCTGCAAATGTCAGAAACAAGGAACCTCAAATCAGAGATAGGACCTAACAATCCTAGCCAACACTGTATATGAATAAAATGTTCTACCTTGTATGTCTTTCACAACGCAAATAGTCACACCATGATCTATAATTCTTGAAAATCTTATTCATCAAATCCTCTATGGTACGATTTCTAAGCTGCAAGAAGTTTCAAATTAATCTTCAGCACATACAGGAACCTATAGATCAAATTTACCGAGATAAAGATTGATTAGGAGAGATTTTTCTAATCATTTACCGAATTATACTCTTCTTCGTTCCTTCTTCGTCCATCAATATTAGCTAATAACAATATCAGGTGCTCCCTCTGATTTGCCACATTTCCTTTCTTCACTCCAACAGATGTAACAAAACATCATCTAGTTAGGTGGCGTGAATTATGTTTCATCAAAAGGATACAATATACAGATAAAGAATCAGAAAACTTCTAATTAGACCTTAGTCATCATCCTCATAAAGTAGTATCTACAATTGTGCCTAAGTTGTAAAGTTGCAACTTAAATAGACATCTGATGTAACAAATAATGCAAAAGGAGTACTAGCTCTATTTCTTCCACATCTCACATGTTTGAGGTTGACCATGGATGGGCATACTTACCTTGATGTCCAGAAAGAATGATTCATTTAATTACTCCTATCAGTATATTTGCAATAGTCATATCATATCTAAGATTTCCACAGAAATTGTATTTACAGTTCAAATACGGATGCACTGATATATACCAAAGCTTGATTGAGTTTTGTTTGGTTGATATACTTCACCTGGCTTCATGAAGTTTGACAGTTTTATGTAGTTTTCCAAGAAATTAGTACAAAAAATAAATATAACAAATTATTTTTGGGGCCCAAAGTCCTTAAGATGGTTAAAACTTGAAATTTGAACGTCTGCAAAAAATCAATTGTGTATTTGGTATATTAAATGGATATGAAGGTGCATTTCACCTGAAACCCAAATACAGAAGAAAGCCAATCAAGCACATCATTAACGGGTTTAACCCTTTCCTTGGGCAATTCATCATGCACATCACGTCTCAAAATTATTCTGGGCATTGGGAGATTATCCACGTCACGTAAAGCAAGAAGAGCTGCTTTGATCTACATTGTCAAAAAGGAAAAATAAAACGACGGAAGCTGTGGCGAAGTCCCTTTATTAAGGTCTTCACAATCTATAGAAAGACCACGTATGCTGAGCATATTAAACCTCGGGAAGTTCCATGATTGGTGGTTTTGCCCCAGCAGCGTACAACGGAAGAATGTTGTAGTGTTTATATTGCTCCCGTTTCTTCTCAACGTCAATGGCATATCTTTGAGTCTGCAATCATAAAGTCAAACAAAGTCTCGAGTTAAATAAACTAATATGGAACATGCATTTGAATTACTTGCCTGGACAGTGAATACACAGCACAAACCTCATCTTCTATTTTTGAAGGGTGTACTACAGTTCTCAACACGTCGTACAACACTGATGCAATCTGAAGAATTTTGGCCATCTCCTCCCTTAAAATTTCACACAGGTAAGAGTAGTTTAACTCAGGCGTGTCAACAGCTATTTTATAAGGATAGGGAAAGGAAGAAAAAAGATAGAAAAGCTCACGGTTTTTTGGTGTACTGTCCATCTTTGATGTTCTCCTCGTAGTATTTCTGATAATACAACTGAATTTCTTTAGGGTCGTTTCTTGCAAGCACGGGTTGTGTTTCTATTTCTTCCTACAACAGAACAAGATCAGAATAAATTGCAATCAAGAACTGATTGGGCAGAAGAAGGGGAAGGGTGAACCTTCTCAAGCCTATGCAAGAGATAAGTCTTGAATTGGCGCACACCACGTCCACTTGATGTAGGATCCATTCTATGAGCCTTCTCAAAGGCATGGAAACGGCCTAGTGAAGTGAAGAAAATGAGTATTGGAATAATAATAGAAATAATTCGATGAAGAAGAAGAGAATGATTACAAAGATAGGCGACTCTAGGATTATGCTCCTCAATCTCATTGGCAACACGGAGAATAGGAGCAATGGCAGCTAAAGAAGAAGGAACAAGTTCGCTATCAATGGCGGCGCTGTCGTCGTCAGGCAAATCGACCAACTTGGTAAAACCTCTGGTAATTTTCCGGGACACAGACCGCTGCAGAGGAGGCTGTCCTCCGTCAGTGGCCTTGGTGCCACTGGTGCCGGCCATGCGGCGGTTAGCAGGAAAAAAGCAGTGAAAGTGGAAGTATGGAGGAGAAGATTAGGTATAGAAGGAGAAATGAAAGGCATTATCAGCAATAACAATAATATTAGTATCAAGAAAAAGGAAAAGAAGAAGGAGGAGGAGGAGGAGAAGGACGGGGGACAAAAAGATGAAGACAACAAGGAGAGGTGCTTGGATTGTGAAGTGGGATAACTAAAGTGGTTGCTCTGTTACTAAGTAAAGAATTGTTTTTTTAGCTTTAGTGATGTGGCGGGAACTTTATAGTTTAGTTTCTGCTGTATGCGTTGGGTGGTTCCATGGAATCCTGTATTACGTGTCGTGTTTATATCATCAATCAGTCATTCTTTTTGGGTCAAAAGCAGTGCTACTGCTTTTCCTTTTCTTTCTTTAGTCCTCCAGTGCCAAGTAGAATGTGGAGTCCCACCCCCACCCCCTCCTACTATTAAGTTTGGATTTGATTTTAGTAGGATGTTCAAGCGAAGAAGGTTAAGATGATCATAACCCAAAAATTGGAGTCCATAAATCTACATCCTATCCTGTGACCTGTCATGTCTTTTTCCTTTCTATGTTACCCAAAAGGTGTGTTAGCATTATTCTTATACGAAATGACTTGAGAAATTATTTTGTAGGTGATTATTTTGAGCACTCACAATGGATGCTTTGTTGTTGTGCTAACTAACAGAAAGAAAAATAAAAGTCAAATAGAGGTTTAAGCCTACCAATTCTAATGCCAGGTGGTATAATGCTAAAGTTTAGTCAAATGACTTGTCTGTTTGATATATATATATGTATATATATATACACACATATATAGCTATTAAGTGGATTGAATTTATCATTTTTATATAGTACTATGTGTTTTTTTCCTATTTTTCTTTTTTGTATATTTTTTGTTTGCTATCATCCTTAGAAATTAAAGGAATCTCATTTAACATTCATATTTAAGGATATATTCTATGATAAAAGATTTACAATGATCACAATCTTAGTTTGTTCTAATTAGTATAAATTATAAATAAAAAGTTGTTTCTTGTAATATTACGACTTCTTATTTTTAAAAAGAATAAACCACGTACAACAACGTTAAAAAAATATCAAATATGTATTTTTACCCATTATGGTAAATGGTTTTCAAATATGAAAATACCTATTATCAAAACAATTCCTTACTCTTAAGATTGACGATCCAACACTTTAATGACATCCTCTAAATTGTTGTTTCAATGATTGATCAAGTTATCAAAGCCCTCAAAATTAATTTCAATTCTCTAACTTCTTGTGGTAGTCATGGAATCATGTCAAATCCAAAGAGAAATAAACACTAGTTTATTAACTTCAAATAATAAATAATATGTGTTTAAATTTTGATTCATTTATTATGCTACACTTAGTGATTAATTCCTTAGAAATGCTCAGGATACTCACTTTAGCTCATATTTGATTTTAGGAACATTTCGGAAGTAAATGGGCTAAAGTGACCTGAAAGCATATTCATTGAAGTCATCTTCTCAATTTCCATCCTCTATTGATTCGTGGAGCATGAAGAAGAAAATCAAAAGCAAGAAGAAGACAAGAAAATGAAAAGAACATGAAGAAAATGTTGTCAACATAGCTCATTACTATCCAGAAAATTTCATAGCCATGCAACGTGAGTAAATATTGTCACAAAGCAACTCATTCATGTGAATCATGCAAGCTTTCCATTTGTTGTCCATTTCTAACATGAATAACCGAGCTTTGGCTAGACAAAGAAAGGAGAACCGAGAGTGAAGAGTAGTGGAGAGAAAGTCAGTCGTCCATTCCACTTTTAACTTAGTATTTAAGGTATAAAGAAAACAAGTGTGAGTGATGGATGAAACCATGAATGCGTAAGGACTGAAACACATATGTGGGATGGCTGGAACAACGTTACACCTATCCATTTGCCCCATATACCTTTCCAAACCTAGCTACATTTTGGAGAATAAAACAAAAAGAAACGTGAAGTGGGTTTGCACTTAGAGGAGAATAAAAGAGCAACTGAAGGACAACGCCAATATTTTTATCCTCTTCTGTTTTCAAATGACACTTGTCCACTCTCATTTTAATCTAGCTTTTAATTAAAACAAAGGGGAGAAAGGTGTTAGCGGTAGGCTGAAATAAAAGAGAAAAACATGAGCTAAAAGGAAAGTAAGGAGAATCGTGAGTGAGTGGAAGCAAAAGTGGAGTAGCTAGTCACCTATCTTCTCTTTGATTAAGCCATATTGGGAAGGATGTGGAGAGAGTTTTTGTGGGCGGAAAAGAAATACAACAGTTGATGCATTTTATCCTTTTTCATTTGCAATAAAATGAGTGATGGTTAGACAAGGAGACAACAGTTGAAACTCTATTGAAGCCATTCATCACCATCTTCTCATCAGTTTTCAAAGTGGGGAAGGAGGAACAACAAAGACAGCAGTGGACAGTAACTATTCTTCATCTATTCTCTCTTCATTTTTCAACATCAATGGAGGCTGCAAAGGCTGATTGTTGGAGCTTGAAGATGGAGATGGAAAGCTAAGTTCTGACATTGATTCAACGGGGATATCGACGCCAAGTCAAGGTTAAGCGATTCAATCCTATTAATGTTGTAATTTCTTTTCGAATCGTTATATTGTTTTGAGTTGATTCAATCAGGTTTTAGATAGACAATCTTAATATGTTATTTTGATTATTCTATTGTGAATCTATTGCTATAATGTTGAATGTAATCCGTAATCATTACATTTTATGTTTTTTAGTAGCATCTAATGATCGTAAACTGTTAGGAATAACATAACTTAGGTTAGATACCTGAACGTGTGAGATTACTCCCTATATTGATCACTTTCCACTTCGTAATGCAGCTACCAAATTGAATCCAGAGATCGTATCCTAGGTTATTCGGTAGTTAGGTTTAATTAATGATCGTATCTTCATTAAACACAACCTAAGAGAAAATCAGGATTAGTAGAGTGTTCTATTAGTCTTAGATCAATAGCCTGAAGAGAGTTATAAAGATGTTAGGCTGAATTATATTTGTTTCTTTTTGATTATTTTTTTAAAAGTTTGTGAGTTTTAGTGTACGGTAGTTATGAGATCTCCTCGTAGAGAAATTGAGCAACTTAATCCAAAGATCAAGAACATTACGAAGATTGCATTGGGAAGCAAGGTCAGCTTTAGTAGAAGAATTGGAATCAGAATTTGAAGAGACGATGGCAAGTCTGAGAACTTTGGAGGAGTTAGTTGCACCAGATTTAACTCAAAGACCATTATGCATAACATTTCCAAATTTTACTAAACATGTTACCTTTGAGTCAAAATCTAGACTAATACATTTATTACCTAACTTTCATGGTCTTGCAAGTGAGGATGCACATAAGCATCTCAAAAAGTTTGCTGTAGTTTGTTTGAGCATAAAGCCTTACGGAGGAACTGACGAGCAAATCATATTGAGAGCCTTCCATTTTCACTTAAGGATGTAGCAAAGGATTGACTATTTGATCTACTAGCTAGGAGCGTAAATATGTGGCTAGAGATGAAGAAATTATTCTAGGAGAAATATTTTCTAGCCTCGAAGACAATAAGTATTTGAAAGGAGATATGTGGCATTAAGCAGTATAACATAGAGTCTTTTTATGAGTACTGGGAGCGGTTCAAGAAGTTATGTGCTAGTTGTCTGCACCACAACATACTGGAGCAACTTCTCATCCAATATTTCTATGAAGGACTGCTATCAGTGTAGAGGAGTTTGGTTGATGTAGCAAGAGGTAGGGCACTTTGCGAGAAGACTCCCCGCAAAGCCAAGATCCTATTTAAGCGGATAGCTGCTAACACATAATAATTTGGCACTCGTAATGATGATCGAAGAGTAAACGAGGTTAGTACTTCATTTATCGAATATCATTTAGATGAACTAAAATCTTTTGTGAGACAAATTGTAGTTGGATAGGCACAAGTGAAAGTATGTGGAATATCTTCAAACACGAGCTATCTAACTGATAAGTGTCTGACATTACAAAAAGGAAGTATATGGTATGTGAATGCTAAAGGTGGGAACTTCCTGAACCATTATAATCCATATTCATAGATATATAACTCAAGTTAGAGGGATCATCCCAAATTGAGTTACGGAGGGAAGAAACAACAAAACTACTTCCAGAATTAGCTGCAAGGAGTAGAAGGATTTCAACCAAGGCAACAAGGAACACAAGGAGCCTCTTCTTCCAGTTCAGGTACATCTTGAGAAGAACTTATTAAGAATATTGTTGCTAACAATCTGCAATTTCAACAAGATATGCAGCAATTACAACAAAGTATGCAGCAACAACAGTTACAACAGGGTTTACAACAAATCCGAAAAGCAAGTCGACAGAACATGGAAAACCAAATGGGTTAGATGGCAATAAGGATAAACCGTACCGAATCACAAATTGAAGGAAAACTATCATCCCAACCTGAGGTGAACCCTAAGAATGTCCGTGTCATTACCCTAAGGAGCGGAAAGAAGATTAAGGGTCCCAAGAGGACTCCCCCGAGGATTGTTACCGAGGAAGAGATTGAGAAGGAATTAAGAAAAGAAGAAAATCCATCATCGAGTACTAAGGTAAATTCCAAAAGTCCCAATATTATTATGACTAATCCTCCACCTTTTCTGAGCAAATTGATAAAACTAAACGAGGAGGAGAAGGACAAAGAGATATTGGAAAATTTTTGAAAAATGGAAGTCAATATACCTCTGCTTGAGGCCATCAAGCAAATACCAGGGTACTTCAAATTCTTGAAAGAACTATATGCACATAAGAGTAAACTGAGGTGTGATGAAAAAGAAATGATCAGTGAGATTGTGTCTGTAATATTTAGAAAGAAGATGCCTCCAAAATGTCAAGATCTAGTTATGTTTATCATTCCTTGTAAAATTAGGAATACTGTGATCAATAGAGCTATATTGGATTTGGTTGCTTCGATTAATGTGATGCCTCGTTTTATTTATGCTTTTTTGAATTTGAGTCCTTTGAAAGAAATGAGTGTGATAATACAATTGGCTGACTGCACTAATGCTTATCCTGATAGTGTGTTTGAGGATGTTTTGGTGCAGGTGAATAAGTTAGTATTTCCTGCATATTTCTATTTTATGAATATGAATGATGACAATTTATGTAATCCAAAACCTATCTTATTAGGGAGACCTTTTCTTAATATGGATCAAACTAAGATATATGTTTTCGAGGGAATCCTCACAATGGAATTTGATGGGGAGGTGATTTATTTCAATATTTTTGATGCTATAAAACATCCTCCAGATGATCATTATGTTTTTCTGTTGATGTGATTGATCCTTTAGTATAAGAAATGTTTAAATTAAGTTGTAAGGATCATTTAGAAATGGTTTTAACTGAGGATATGGAAGTAGAAGCGAATACTAATGTTGAGATGGGAAAAGAGCTTATGGAAATAACAACTGGTCTGGAATCATTGGAAAACTCTCCAAAAAGGTATGATTTGGCTTTTATAAAACTATCTTAATCTCATTAGAAGTTATTACCTTCTGATATGCAAGCACCAGAATTGGAATTGAAGCCACTACTTGCACACTTGAAGTATGCCTATTTAGGAGATAAACAAACTCTACCGGTCATCATTTCAATGGAGTTGACTTCAAATCAAGAGGAGAGGTTGGTTTGAATGTTGAGAGAGCATAAGAAGGCCATCAGGTGGACTATTACAGATATCTAGGGGATAAGCCCATCTATTTGCATACACCACATTTTGTTGGAGGAGGATGTAAAATCCACAAGGCAAATTCAGCGTAGAGTGAATCCTCTAATGATGGAAATTGTGAAGAAGGAGGTGTCGAAGCTTCTTGATGTTGGGGTGATTTACCTGATCTCTAGCAGTAAGTGGGTAAGTTCTATTTAGGTAGTTCCAAAGAAGTCTGGAATTATCGTTGTGACAAACCAAAAAGGTGAGTTTGATGAGAAGCGCAAGGAAGCATTCAAAAAACTTAAGGAGCTTCTGACATCCCTACCAGTGATTCAACCACTAGATTGGAGCCTCCTCTTCGAGATCATGTGTAATGTAAGTGATTTTGTAACGGGGGTAGTTCTAGGAAAAAATTGGAAAAAGCTTTGCACGCCATCTACTATTCTTCTAACAATCTAAACCCGGCACAATTAAATTATTCAACTACTGAAAAAGAACTCTTATCTATGGTTTTTGGTTTGTAAAAGTTTCGAACGTATTTGCTTAGTGCTAAAGTGATTGTTTATTCTGATCATGCAACTTTATGATACTTGCTCACGAAGAAGGAAGCAAAACTGAAGCTGATAAGATGGATTTTCCTCCTTTAAGAATTTGACTTAGAGATTAGAGATAAGAAAGGGGCAGAAAACATGGTGGCGAACCATCTCAACCAATTGATTAAGGAAGAAGATGATATATCTCTATGAGAAACCTTTCCAAATGATCAATTATTTTTTGTTGATGCGACACCATCAAGGAATACAGATATTATTAATTTTTTAGTTAATAACAAATTACCTGTTGGTTTATCAAAGGCTTAGAGAGATAAGCTATGGAGTGAAGCGAAGTATTATATATTGGATGACCTGTATCTTTGGAGGAACTGCATAGATGAAGTTATTAGGAGGTGTGTATCGAAAAATGAAACATCATCAATCTTAGCCTTCTGTCATTCATATGCATGCGAAGGACATTTGGGATTGGAAAAAACAACTTGTACAGTTCTAGAGACCGGCTTCTACTGGCCAACATTGTTCAAAGATCCATATACCTTCTACAAATCATATGATAGATACCGACGGTCAGGTAACCTTTCCTGTAAGGATCAACTGCCACAAACTTCTTTTCTTTTTTGTGAAATTTTTGACATTTAGGGCATTGACATTATGGGACCTTTCCCTCCGTATTTTGGCTTTACTTATATATTGCTTGCAGTAGATTATGTTTCTAAATGGGTGGAAGCCAAAGCCACCAGGACTAACGATGCAAAGGTTGTTGTAGATTTTGTTAAGGCTAACATTCTTTTTAGGTTCGAGATATCGAAAGCAATCGCTAGCAATAGAATAACCCACTTTTACATCAGGGTGATGGAATAAAAAATATCACATTACGCATAAAGTTTCCACTACTTACCATCCCCAAACTAACGGGCAAGCTAGAGTCTCAAATCGAGAAATCAGGTTAATCCTAAAGAAAACCTTGCAACCTAATAGGAAGGATTAGAGCGTAAGACTGGAAGATGCATTATGGGCCTTAGGTCGGCTTATAAAATGCCAATTAGGATGTCGCCGTATAGGCTAGTGTTTAAGAAGCCATGTCATCTTCCGGTGGAATTACAACATAAAGCATATTGTGCTATCAGAAGATGCAGCATGAATTTGGATGATGCGGGAGTGCATACGAAATTGCAGCTTCAAGAGTTGGGAGAGATAAGGAATAAGTCATATCAAAATGCAATGATATATAAAAAGAAGATAAAGAATTTTCATGATAAGATGATTTCGAGGAAAAGTTTCTAGGTGGGCCAGAAAGTGTTATTATATCATTCCAAATTCAAACTATTTCTAGGTAAGTTGTGTTCTCGTTGGGTTGGTCCGTTTGTTATCACTCATTTCTTTCCTTTTGGTGCAGTAGAGATACGGAGTCTCAAAACTGACAAGACATTAAGAGTGAATGGTCATCGACTAAAGCCATATTATGAAGGCTTCTAAATAGAGGATTTGGAGGTGTTGATCTTGGAGGATGTGACTGGTGTCACTTGATGCACACAATTAGAGGTTAAGCCATCAACGATAAACAAAGGTATTACCTAGGAGGCAACCCAAGGGAATTTTGTCAGACCCCATTTCTGAAGTCTAACTCATGAATAAAATGAGAGTGCATCATTCTGTAGGGTTCTTATAATGGAATCTCATTAGTCATCAAAGGTTCATCTTCATTCTCATAACATCCCAAAATTTCATAATTGAGCACTTGATATATGACAATCTATTCTTATGTTTATATCCTCAATCGTCCCCCTATATCATTCATTTTATCTCTTATTTTCATATTATACTAAATACATTTCAAGCTCCATTCAAGCTTAAATGTATCATAGGAAAGCATTGGTAAGTCCACAACTTATAAATGTACATGATTTAGGAAAAAAAGCATAACTTTCACTAGGGATGTCGGATCAAGGTCATTCAAGTATGATTTCTAAGAGGACTTTAAATTCTATAACTTTCGTGCCGACCCTGAAGAGAGATTTTGTCATCTAGAGGGTCAAAAATTTGCACATTTATATAACTGTCTCGAGAATGTACGCTTAGCAGACATGTGTCCCTCCAAACAGATATGAACTGAGCTGGAATGCTAGAATTCTCGAGAAGGTCTGCCTAGCAGACATTAAGTCCGCCTAACGGACATTTACAGGTTAATTTCCAAATTTCTAACTCTTACAAGTTACTTATGACCCCTCTTATGCATATCTATCATTTCTAACTTATTTTCCTCATTGTATCCGAAATATCCATCTAAGAAGCCAACAAACGAAGTC
>JANIIA010000010.1:763413-781200 GCA_027478495.1 Erythroxylum alaternifolium | reverse complement strand
GCTAATACTAAACAGTTAATTTTACCAAACATCTTTAACAAACAGCTAATGCAATCCGCTGGTCAAATCAGCTGATAGAATCAGCTATCAGCTAACAGCTGGTAGAATCAGCTAACAGCTAATGCAATCAGCTGATTGCCAAACAGGGCCTAAGATCATTCAATTTGATTCAGTATCCTATGAGTTATACTCAAAATACCATAGACCGTGTATAATTGAACTTTTGGCTAGTTCATGATTATACCCTCAAATTGTACAACTCATAACTTTCAACTAAGATATCTAAAAATTGCAAACTTAGTACCAATTGAAAGATAAGAGAATTAACTAAAACTTTTGTGAAGACACTTTTTTCTAATTCGGCTTATATTCGTTCAGTTTTTATGAGAACATTAAAATATAATTTCTATCTCAGGTAGTACTATAACCTCAATCCAGACTCAATTTCGCACCAAAATTTCAAAGTCTTAGTGAAAGAATTAAATTAGACTTCTTTAAGAAAGTTGTAGAATTATGTCTCTAGTTTAACTTGAATGAATAATCACCTCATTTGGACATCTACAGATCAGCATATCATCAAAAACCCAACACATGTTTGAAAGGCATCTCCTGTGTATCACCTTTGGGGTCGTGATCGCAACTTTGGCAAAGTCGCGATCGTGACATGCATTTGGGTGAAGCAGCCTGCCTTCCCTTTTTTTTTTCCAAACTTCACATCTATTTTTCACCTAGAAAATGAGGTTTTTTTTTGGCAAAATCATCTTCTAAAAAATTGTTCATCTATGTCTTAATATTCTAAAGAATCTAAGTTCATACAATTTGGCTCAGTATTCTAAACATTATACACAATTTACTCCATACTGTTCAGAAATAGAGACAAAATCTGAAACTCAACTTCAAGACAATTTTCAACACTCTTAAATCTTCATGAAAATTGTAGCCACTCATCTCTAGTTTAATATAAATTAACAATCATCCTATTTCAATATCTGTAGATCAAGATATGTTAAAGCAACTGACACATGTTTAGTTGAACCACTACATCTAACACATTTCTAGTGCACTTCCTCATCAATATCTTCCTAATTCATCTCTTTTTCTTAATTTATCACTTTTAACTTATATCTACATCATTCTTCTTCAATAATACCCCAATTATAGTTCAAGATCATCTATACATAATTCAAAATCCATGCTTGATCATATAAACTAAAAACAAAACACATCATATACACATTTATCATAATGAACTTTCTATTTCAAAAATCATCTCGATAGCAACTTATCAATTGTTAACAAATCAAATACTCAAAGCAAGACATCAACAATCTTTATTCTTCATCCATGACACATACACATTAATTCATGACCAACCCATCAATCTCAAATTACTCCACATACAAGTTTTATTTACACTAACCTATGAAAATCAACATATGACTTACTTGATTTCTCTTCAAATCCTTAAAAAGAACACTGACCCTAGCTTCTCATACAACCTATGTACATCAATCATGGAGGTTGGGAGGTTAGGTATTTGGTGAGAAATGAAGAAGAGAACAAGATAAGAGCAGTAAATGAAAGATAAGAAGGCTAGGTTCAAAGTTGGTGAAGGTTAGGAACAAGATTCATGAGGAAAGAGAAGAGAAAGTCACGTAGAAGAAGAAGAAAACAAGAACAAATACCCTTCAATTAGAAAGCATCGTGAGAAACAAGACAAGGAGGTTCTTTACAATTAAAAGAATAGTGATTTTAAGACATGGCCACATGTCATCTCCTTATAGGTTCATTTAGGTTTTTCTCATTCAATTTGTCCAATCAACTCCCATTTCTACTCCAATTGTCTCCAAATTTCAATGACATATGTCATTAAATCCTGAAGTCATAATTAAAAATTTTCACTACCATTTGACTCTTAATTCTACTGCTATTTGTCAATTGTCTTGTTACTTGACATTTTTCCTAGTTTAAAATTACCCAAAACTTTAGAAATTTTCTAAAATTCTCCTAAAATTCTAAACTACTAAACACACTCTCCAAATCAATTTTCAACATATAAAAATCACAATTCTCAATAAAATCACATTCACAATTCAATTATAAATCAATTATAACCGAAATTTCTATGAATGCATGTACAATTATTTTCATGTGCAAAAATTCAATATTCATGAGTATGAGCATATCAAAAAATGCATGATCATGAAATGCATTTTCTAATTTCTTAATAATCTCTCATATTTACTATTCTAGCCTTAACATAGGTAACGGGACATTACAATTCTCCCCCTCTTAAAAGAAATTTCGTCGTCAAAATTCTTACCCGCTTGTTTGAATGGGTTGGGGTATTATCTCCTCACATGCTCCTCCGTTTCCCATATTGCTTCCTCAGTTGACTGGTTCCTCCAAAGGACTTTCACCATTGGAATAAATCGGTTCCTCAACTGCTTTATCTGAGACCCCACTATCTTCATCGACTCCTCAACATAGCTTATGTTACTAGCAACCTCAATTTCCTGAGCCGGTATCATATGTGTCAGGTCTGGTCGGTATCTTCGGAGGATACTAACATAAAAAACATTATGCAATTTAGACATTTCATTTGGTAAAGTCAGCTTATATGCCAAGGGTTCTATCCTCTCAATGATCTCATAAGGACCAATGTACCTAGGGTTCAACTTGCCCTTCTTACCAAATCTCAATACTCCTCTCTAAGGTGACACTCTGAGAAACACTCTGTCTCCTACATTGTATTCCATGTCCCTTCGATGTTGATCTACATAACTATTCTGTCTATCTTGAGCTTCTTTAATTTGGTTTCGAATCAATTTCACCTTGTCTACTGTCTCTTGTATCAATGCTGGGCCTTCAACCATTCTCAGACCCTCTTCATCCTAATATAGTGGTGACCGACATTTCTTGCCATATAACGCTTCATATGGAGCCATACCGATACTACTGTGATAATGAATATTATATAAAAATTTGATAAGTGCCACATATTGGTCACATGCTTCTTAGAACTCTAATACACAAGCTCTAAGCATATCCTCCACAATCTGGATTGTCCTCTTACTCTGTCCATCTGTTTGAGGATGAAATGTTGTACTGAAGTTCAACTTAGTACCCATAGCAGACTGCAAAGTATTCCAAAATCTCGAAGTAAATCTAGGATCCTTGTTTGATACAATGGACACTGGAATCCCATATAGTCTCACCACTTTATTCATATATCTCCGGGCTAACTGATCTAATGAGTTATTCTCTCTCACTGGTAAGAAATGGGCCGACTTAGTCAATCGGTCCACTACAACCCATGTAGCATCATTCTGCCTCAGAGTTCTAGGCAATCCCATAATGAAGTCCATAGTAATTCGTTCCCATTTCCATTCTAGAATAGGCAACGAATGTAGCTTCCCAACTAGAGCCTGATGCTCAGCCTTAACCTGCTGGCATGTCATACACTTCGAAACATACTCTGCCATTTGCTTCTTCATTTCAGGCCACCAGAAATGCTGCTTCAGTGTGTTATACATCTTGGTAGTACCAGGATGCATAGCGTAGGTGGCCATATGAGCTTCCTCTAGAATTTCTTTCATCAAATCATCCACATTAGGCACACACAACCTCTGTTTCAAACATAGTGTCTCATCTCTCAATTAAAACTTAAAATTCGGACTCATCTTCACTTTCTCTATAAGCTTCATCATATTAGGATCTTTACTCTTTACCTTTATGATTCTATCATGTACCATCGGCCTTAACTTCAATGTAGCAATCAAGGCCTCATCTCACTCTAGATTCAACTCCACATTCAGAGCTCTCAAATGAATCAAGTTTGGTAACCTCGATGTTTAAATCTGAGCTATACTAGTATTAGACTTTCTACTCAAAGCATCAGCCACCACATTAGCTTTCTCCAGGTGGTACTCAATCGTGCAATCATAATCTTTCAATAGCTCAATCTATCTTCTCTGTATCATATTCAACTCCTTCTGACTTAGCAAATACCTTAAGTTCTTATGATCTATACAAATCTAGAATGTCTGTCCATAAAGATAATGTCTCTATATCTTTAAAGCAAAGACAACTGTAACTAGCTCCAAATCATGTATCAGATAGTTAATCTCGTGAGGCCTTAATTGTCTCAATATTTAGGCGATCACCTTGCCATACTACATCAACACACATCCTAATCCTTGATGTGAAGAATCACTATATACCATATGTCCTCCAGTTCTCGACGGAATGGTTAACACCAGTGCCGTAGTTAACTGATGCTTCAACTCCTTAAAGCTCTCCTGACATTTTTCATCCCATATAAACACTACATTCTTCCTCAGAAGCTTTGTCAGAGGGGCTGAGATCAAGGAAAACTCCTTGACAAACCTTCGATAATATCCGGCCAATCTTAAGAAGCTTCAAATTTTAGACACATTCTTTGGAGCTTCCTAATTCATCACTACCTCTATCTTTTTTGGATCCACACGTATGCCTTCTCCAGTCACTATATGTCCCAAAAATACTACTTGATCCATCCAAATTCACACTTACTGAATTTGGCATACAATTGCTTCTCCCTCATAATCTGCAGAACCACTCTCAAATGCTTGGCATGCTCTTATCTATTCTTTGAATACACCAAAATATCATCGATGAACACTATCACAAAGTGATCCAGATAAGGCTGAAACACATTATTCATCAAAGCCATAAATGTTGCTGGGGCATTAGTTAACCTAAACGGCATTACTAGAAACTCAAAGTGCCCATACCTGCTTCTAAATGCACTCTTTGGCACATCAGCCTCTGCTATCTTCAACTAATAGTACCTCGATCTCAAATCCAGCTTAGTGAATACTTGAGCTCCCTGTAACTGATCAAGTAAATCATCAATTCTAGGTAGCGGGTACTTATTCTTAACTGTTACCCGATTCAGTTACCTATAATCGATGCATAACCTCAAAGTCCCATCTTTCTTCTTTACAAATAACACTGGAGCTCCCCAAGGTGAAACACTGGGTCTAATAAAACCCTTTTCTAGCAACTCTTGTAACTGAGCCTTCAACTCCTTTTATTCCTTAGGTGCCATCCTATATGGAGGAATAGATATAGGAGTAACACTTGAAACAAAATCAGTTGTAAACTCTATCTCCCGATCTGGAGGTAAACTAGATAGCTCAGAGAGAAACATACCTAGGAATTCCCTAACCACAAGAATGTACTACATATTATGCTCAGCTTTAGCATTAATGACATGGGCCAGATAGGCCTCACATCCACTTTACATCAACCTCAATGCTCTTATGAAGGATATCAACTTGGCTGGCAGTGCTTGACTAATTCCTATGAAAATTGCTCTCGACTAATTAGGAGATTCTGTTACTACCTCCTTGGTATAGAAATTCATGGTAGCCCTATGAGCAGTGAGCTAATCCATGCCTATGATAATGGCTATCTCCCTCACCTGTAGTAGCATCTTTCTTCTTTACAAATAACACTGGAGCTCCCTAAGGTAAAATAGTGGGTCTAATAAAACCCTTTTCCAGCAACTCCTATAACTGAGCCTTCAACTCCTTTTATTCCTTAGGTTCCATCCTATATGGAGGAATAGATATAAGAGCAACACTTGGAACAAAATCAATTGTAAACTTTGTCTCCCGATCTGGAGGTAAACTAAATAGCTCGGCGGAAAACACATCCAGGAATTCCCTAACCACAAGAATTTCATTCACATTCTGCTCAGCTTTAGTATTAATGACATGGGCCAGATAGGCCTCACATCCACCTTGCATTAACCTTAATGCTCTCATGAAGGATATCAGCTTGGCTGGCACTGCTTGACTAATTCCTATGAAAACTGCTCTCGGCTGATCAGGAGATTCTAGTACTACCTCCTTAGTATAGCAATTCATGGCAGCCCTATGAGCAGTGAGCCAATTCATGCCTAAGATAATATCTATCTCCCTCAACTGTAGTAAAATTAAGTATGTCTTCAACTCTGTCTGGTCAATCCGAATCAAACATTTCTTGCACACTTCTCCTATCACTGTATTACTACCTATTGGTGTACTCACCTCTAATCTATACTTTAACAACTCTCTATCAGAATGTAGCCTAGATGCTAGATGCAGTGCGATGAATGAATGCGTAGATCCAGGATCTAGCAATGCATGTGCTTCAAAATCATAAACAAGTAGCGCAACTGTAACAACATCTGGTCAATCTTGTGCCTGCTGCCTAGTCATGGCATAGACTCTAGGCTAACATATTTGGTATCACAACCCACAGTTTTTAAGGATTCCTAGGCTTGGAATATATTATACTGTGAAATATATGATGTGTGATAAAATGTTTAAATGTTTAAATTATTTTTTTGCACTGTTGAGTTTATTGATTGCATTAAGTGACATGTATATCATGCATATATGTAGGAAATAAGATTAAAAGGAAAAATAAGTTAAAAGCTAATGTCTTATTAAAAGAGTAAAATTCCATCTCATGGAAGAACATGAGAACTTTTGCAAGAATCTGCTGCACCTGATTTCCTACCATTAGAGAAGGGTACCGATGAGTATAGAATCCCAGTAATTGTTACCGCATGAGTCACACGTGTGAACTGTCATTAAGAGTTTGAGCTATTAGAAACAATGAGAAGAATGGTAATTTGTCAAAATATAAGATAATGAAAGTTTGTGGATACCTAGAAATAGGAAACACTATATAGTCTGATATGTTAGACATAGATTTTGCATGATCGCGACATTTGTGACTATTCATCAAATGTCTCGATTGTGCTTGTGCATGATCGCGACGAACCACAATTCTTACCTCTCGTGGCCGTGACTTTTTGTTATCATGACCGTGATAAAGTCACACCTGTGACTTCTGCACTTCTTTTTTTATTTATTTAATTGTTTGTTTAATTATTTTTACTCCCACCAAGAAATTGAATTCTTTTTACATTGATGTTAAATTTAAATATATATTTTTATTTTAAAAAATCCCCCAATTTTGGAGCCTTGTTGTTGTGAAATAAGGACCGAGACCCAAGACCAACATCTTTGGTATCAGAGCCTACAGTTTCTAAAAATTCCTAGGCTTAGAATATGTTATACTATGAAATATATGATGTGTGATAAATTGTTTGTATTGTTAAATTATTTTTTTGCATTGTTGAGTTTATTGATTACATTAAGTGACATGCATATCATTTATACATGTAGGAAATAAGATTAAAAGGAAAAATAAGTTAAATTCTTATTAAAAGAGTAAAATTCCATCTCAAGGAAGAACACGAGAACTTTTGCAAGGATCTGATGCACCTGATTTCCCACCATTAGAGAAGGGTACTGATGAGTATAGAATCTCAGTAATTGTTACTGCATGAGTCACACTTGTGAACTGTCATTATGAGTTTGAGCTATTAGAAACAATGAGAAGAATGGTGATTTGTCAAAGTATAAGACAATGAAAGTTTGTGGATACCTAGAAATAGGAAACACTACATAGTCTGATATGTTAGACATAGATTTAGTATTTATGGTTATGTCAGCGAATATGGTAACAAAATTTTATTGTGAATATGTACTTTAATTGATATGAATGTGATTACATTTTTATGAATTGACTTAGAAAGAAATAGAGACATAGGTAGAAATGACAAGGTTTAAAGTGTACAAGCAAAATGAAATTGAAAGGTTGAAATTGGAAATTAAAATGATTGATTAATTAATGTGGCAAGAGTTATGACCTGGTATAAGATTGTGTTAGTGGGTTTGAGATCAGAATTTCAAGATGGTTATGTGTCTATAATTCTGAATTGATTAAAAACGTACGTATGGAAGATGAAATAAATGATAGTGATATTTGTAGAAGTTCTTAAGGTTATGTTGACCAGTTATTATGAGTCCATATCTGATAATGTGATTACATTGGTGGATAATGTGATTGAGCACATATGAAATCTATATTTCGATATGGTATAGAACGATCCCTATAGTTAAAATCATGAGATGAATCAGAGTAACGCAATGGAAGAATGGGATTAGGTGGTTACGTTGAAAAGGTAACTACTATAGAGAAGTAACTTTTGAATAGTCATAGAATATTCAAAGGTTATATCATTAGCATAAGATATTAATTGGTGACCTGTCAAAAATACATTTCTATATAAGATGAAATGATCTTGATGATAGATACCAAAATATAAGAGTAAATGAATATGCCTCTTTTTTCATTGATTTTTATTATAAAGAATATTCTAATCATGTAAAGTATGACAGTAATTGAATTTATTGAAATATTAGAAGTGAATATTGGAATTAGTTAGAAATAGGACTTAAGTGTAAGAAGTTGAAAATGCTACAGAGAGTGCATGAATTTTGTTTAATGTAAAGTAGCTTACCTATATTATTAGGTTCATGAAATTGAGGTGATATTGTTGTTATTGTTAAAGGAACTTAAGTCTGATAAAATTGAAATGTGAAAGCAATTTTATATGATAAATGCAAGTGAATGATTGCATATGACATGAAAATTGATTTGTAGTAGAATTTGCGCGACTCAAGAAAACCAGAAGAGTTAAGTGGATCAACACTGAAGAGATATGGAACAGCAAGTAGAAGATAAAAGTGCTTTCAGATTATCGTATCACCTTGACAAGGTGTGTTGAAGTTCAGTAAAAAGGGTAGTGAAATTGCGAGAAATGTGAGATATTTTAAGGAACCAGTTAAGATAGTAGGGTATTTGAATAAGCAACTAAATCGACCGATTTTGCTGGATATAGTCGTTTGAAAGAAATCATTTAGTGAAGAAGTTACTTGGAAGATTGAGGAAAATATAAGACAACATTACCCCCATCTATTTGATCACTTAGGTAAGAATTTTGGGGAAAAAATTCTTTAAGAGGGGAGAATTGTTAGACCTCGAACTTTTCTTGGAAGTTAGAATTATTAAATGAGAATTTGTTAGCTTTTAGTTATGAATAAAAATCAGAATTCTTGAATTAGAAATTTATGGGGTTTATTTATGAATATTTTTTAATTACATATGATTGCATGGATTAAAAGGAAGAGTTAGAATTAAGTTAAGGAGTTAGAAGGCATTAGATTAGATATGGAAGGATAAGTTTGGAAAGCTAGAAGTTATCTTAAAATTTATAGGAAAAGAAGGTGAAGAAAGTCGTGTAAGAAAGAAAGAAAGAGAGAAGTCGTAAAAGAACCTAGAAGAAACTAGAGAAAGAGGAAGAGAGTTGTGTAAGGGAGAGACATGATTGAGAGGTTAGGAAAAAGAGAGAGTCGAGTAAAATAAGAAAGAACAGAGAAGAAAAATGAAGAAAGAAGTCGATGAAGAGAAGAAGAAACCGAAACAGAAAAAGAAGACAAAGAAGATTCAGTTAGGTTTTTTAGGTAACCTCTATCTTTTCTTCTTGTTTTGATATAAGAAGTAGGAAAAATAGGTTATGTGCTAAAAATGAAGAGAGAAAGAAGAGGAACAAGAGATTTATGTTCTTAGAATTTTATGAACTTTTAACTAGATCTTAGTTCTTCTAGTTAGATAAACTAAGTGTGGATTAAGTCTAAGCTCGTTCATTGCATATTTAAAGCTTATGGAAGTTCTATTCATGTATATGATTGAATGAAAATATGTTTGTTTGAAGGGAACTAAGAAAATTCGAAATCATGAATAAGAGGAAAGATAAGTTTGAGCTTAGATTTATAAGTAAATAGGTGGGTAATATGTTTACAGTCATTATGTTGATGAGCTGAAATTATTTGCTTGTATATGTATTTAAATGCTTGCTTTTATTCATTGTGAATGTGGGGAAAATAATATGTGATTGAAATCATGTTTGCTTTGCAAGAATTCTGCTGCTTTGATGTTAATGAAAAATAGAAACTTTAAGAAACATGAAAATATGATTATGATGTGAAATATGTAAACATCATAAATTTGCTTATGTGGGTAAGAGAGATACCATTTCGTTCATCACATGCACATTGACCTATAGCCTTCTCCCAGCTGCCCGCTTGTGGCATATGAGCTCCAAAAAATGGACTCGTTTCATTCATGGTGTAAACTACAGTTTTGCTATTTTGCTCTATGGGATTCTCTCAAGCTATTATATATGTGCATTTTACTTTGAATTGCTAAACATGACATATGATTGAGTGCTATGTTTTGATAATTGAAAATTTTATCTGATTCAATTTGTGTAAGAATATGTTTATCTGTGAGCTTGAACCATGGATAATGTATATTTAAATGTGATATAAATTTATGTACATGTTAGTTTGTGTATGCGTGGTTCGTCGCTAATGGCTATAACCGTATTAGCCACTGAGTTTCCCAACTCACCCCATTGTCTTTCCACTCCTCAGGTGCAGAAATAGCAAATCAGTGTTGAACCTTGTAAAAACT
Organism: Erythroxylum alaternifolium; assembly: GCA_027478495.1. NCBI lineage: Eukaryota > Viridiplantae > Streptophyta > Magnoliopsida > Malpighiales > Erythroxylaceae > Erythroxylum > Erythroxylum alaternifolium. The sequence goes on along the minus strand of JANIIA010000010.1, from coordinate 770,778 downwards.
TAGGCTGACTCCAAGAATTTCCTTTTTTGTAACTAAGTTAGTTCAGTAACTTTTGGCACTTTAGAGGCATATCAAATATGAGCATTCATGATTGTATTTTTGTATTATGCTACTGTGCTGACCCTAAATATGTAATTGAAGTTATGTATAAACCTTGCGACATCTGAGAGATGAAATTATGTTTTGCTTAGAAATGAATGAAAGAAGGGTTGAGAACTCCTCATTTACATATGTGCAGAAATTCTTCTCTGTAAGTGTCAATTGTGTTGGTATAAATTGTTAATTGTTTAATGGCTTTTGGATAGATCTTCCTAAACAATTGGTTAAAGAAGAAGTTTTATATGTATGGATTGTGTTTGTTGGATTCGGGTCTTTTGTTTATGAGAATGTATATTGACAGATGAGAGAATAAGAGAATAAGGGGATAAAAGTGTGTTCTAAAACTTCAGTGAATAAATGTATTGATCTAGGTAGAATTTGACAAAATTGTCTTCATGAAAGTTGTATCACTTTCTTTTAACTTTCCAACGATATAAAGTTTATAATATTTGGACTTCGAGATTGAGAGTTCTGATAAGTTGAAGAAGGAGTGTACAATAAGAATGTCGCTATCATGCACAAACATGATCGCAACGAACCCCATTTTTCATGAAAGTTGCGATCATGCACAAGCACAATCGTGACGATCTGCGACTATTCACCAAAAGCGACGATCGTGCCCCCCTCTACGCCCGTGAGATTTCAAAAGTCACACCCAAGAATTTTTCATTTCTTCTTTTTCTTTTTATTTTATTTATTCATTTGTTTGTTTATGTTCGACTCCCAATTCGATTTATTTTCATGTATATTTTATTTTATGTTATTTTATTTTATATTTTTATGTATTTTTTTTATGCCCACCATGAGTTTTTTTGTATATTTATTGTAGTTTTAATTATTTTATTTTAAAAGTCCCTCAATTTTGGCGCCTTGTCGCCACGAAATAAAGAACGAGACTCGGGGCCAACATCTTCCTTCTCTCTTCCTCTCTAAGATCCTCCCAAAAAATTCGATATGTTATACCACCATCATCTCTATGCATTCTTTTGTTTCCCACCTTGAAGCTTTCTTAGACCATTTTCCTTAGTATCAATTATTTATTAGTCAGGTGTACTCGATGGTTTAATGCACCTCTCTTCATTATTTGCTTGCCTCCTTGCATTTTGTTCTCCTTTGGCCTCCATTCCTCATGCCTACTTGTTTCTACCTCCCCTCCTTTGTATTTCTCTTTTTGGATTTAGCAAAATGCTAATATTGTCCTTCCAGTCATTAATCTTTTTTTCCTACTAGTAATTTATTTTTTTTAGGCTTTCAGCAATTGTCTTTCAAATTACTTAACTTGATTGTTAGATTTATTTATTTCCTGATTTCTCCACATAAATGTTATAACCTCTCTCTCTGGTAAGGTCATTATCTTAGAAAGTCATTTCCCACATTATCTCCTTTCCTTACCATCCTTCTTCCTAGTTCCTCATCCCAATCCTTAAACGTTAAAATTCCTACATTAAACTGAACGCTATCTAGTTCTCCTTTTTAGGTGGAATTTGTTAAACTAGTAACCACCTAAGGCATTTTAGGAGATCATAGTGCCAAATGGTAGGTGATCCCTCACCCTCAGTTAGGGTAAAAAACTCACCTCGAATATGAAACTTTGAGTATTTAGAGATGCTCTCGTTATTCCTAATAATATAGCTCAATAAGAAATCGCTTCTTCCAAAGCGCGTCCCGTTTGTTCCGCTCGAAAGAATCCAATTAATTCTCTAGGTGAAAAAACATTCGAATTCCATCTTCTAAAACCAACACTTTTGATGTTGTTTGAAGTACAATAATTTCTATATGTTTATTATAGATCTGTATCCCCTAGGATCGATAAACCTTTTAAATCTTATTAACTAAAGAGATGCGACTTTGCACTATAGTTAGTTGGACTGTAGGTACGATGATTTACTTCATGGGTGAGGTCTCTGGTTCAAGTCCAGGATGGCCAAGTTGCGCCAAAGAAAAGAATAATACACCTAAGGCATTTTAAGGAGATTATAGTGCCAAATGGTACCCCTCAACCTCAATTAGGCTAACTTATTTTTCCACCTACCATCTAAGAAGGTAAGCCAGCAGTTAAAACCTCAAAAGACATCATACTACAAGGTATTAACTGATGGAGCTCTTATTTAATGGGTCTTCTATGATAAAAGGCCATCTTATTTGATAATGACAACTTAGGTAAAACTTCATTAAAAAAGATGGGGCTATATGATACTGTTATCAACCCATAAAGGTGGGTCACCTCAATTGAAGAAACTAGTAAGGTTCTTAAAGTTTGGTCTTAGTATTTTAAAGACAAGCCTATCTTTTTGCATAAATGGTCTCCAGGATTAAACAAGGAACAAATGTAGCTTAAACATTTGCCACTGTGGATAGATTCCCTTTAAATATTGGTCTATAATTGGCCTATATTATTTAGCAAGCTTCATTAGTATTCCTCTTTATATAGATGAATATATAGCTTCATTTAAAAGGGTTGGATTTATAAGACTTTGTGTGTGGGTGGACATGTTCCATACTTTGCTAGATGGTATTTCTCTCATAAGAATGAATGGAAATAGGAATTAGTGAAGGAAGCCATCAGTTAGAAAAAATGGCCATAAATGGAGAAAGATTATGAAACTCTTCAAAATAAGAGAATATAGTGAATTAATGAACCTATTACCATAAGGATCCAATGTTATTCAAGATGGGAATGACTGTAATGATTCTCCAATTCCAAAAACCTAGGGAGCACGAAGTCAAGGCATACTCAATATAATATGATCAATAATATAAATGGTGGGAACGTTTCTATAAAGAAGCCTGAAACTGCACTTGGATGCTTTAAGACCAAAAGAAACTCTTCTAGAGATTTAGCTTACAATAATATTTGCTCTATTAATGTTAGTGTACCTTACCAGGTAATTGATGATATTTCCCACTCGGTTTCAATCAAGTTGGTCTTCAATGTTCTAGCACAAGTATGGTCGTAAGTGTTAGTAACCCAGGCTTAAGGATCCACGAAGTTGATCTGAATGGTTTTTGATGTATGTTTAAATTTTTATTCATTTGATATGCTACACTTAGTGATTAATGCCTTAGAAATGCTTAGGATACTCACTTTATCTCATATTTGATTTTAGGTACAATTCCAAAGTAAAGGAGCTAAAGTGACTGAAAGCATCTTTATTGAAGCCATCTTCTCAATTTCTATACTCTATTGATTCATGAAGCATAAAGAAGAAGAAAATTAAAACCAAGAAGAAGACAAGAAAATGAAAAGAATATGAAGAAAATGTTGTCAACATGGCTCACTACCATCCCGAAAATTTCATAGCCATGCAATGTGAGTAAATATTGTTACAAAACAACTCATTCATGTGAATTATGCAAGTTTTCCATTTGCTTTCCATTTCTAACATGAATAACCTAGCTTTGAATAGACAAAGAAAGGATAACTAAGCGTGAAGAGTAATGGAGAGAAAGCCAGATGTCCATTCCATTTTTAACTTAGCATTTAAGGTATAAAGAAAACAAGTATGAGTGATGGCTGAAATGGGTGAGGGCTAAAACAAAAATATAGGATGACTATAATAATGTTACACCCATCCATTTATCCTATATACCCTTCCAAACCTAGTTTCATTTTGGAGAATAAAATAAAAAGAAACGTGAAGTGGGGCTATAATTAGAGGAGAATAAAGAGCAACTGAAGGACAACCCCAATATTTTTGTCCATTTCTATTTTTAAATGACACCTATCCATTCTCATTTTAACTTAGCTTTTAAGTAAAACAAAGTGGAGAAAGGTGTCGACGGTGTGGTGAAATAAAAGAGAAAAATATGAGCTGAAAGGAAAGTAGGGAGAGCCATAAGTGAGTATAAGCAAAAGTGGAGTAGCTGCTCACCTATCTTCTCTTCGATTAAGCCATATTGGGAAGGATAGGGAGACAGTTTTTGTAGGCAGAAAAGAAATACAGCAGTTGATGCATTTTATCCTTTTTAGTTTGCAACAACATAAGTGACAGTTGGATAAGGAAACAACAGCTGAACCTTCATTGAAGCCATTCATCATCATCTTCTCATCAGTTTTCAAAGTAGGGAAGGAGGAACAACGAAGACAGCAATGGACAACAACTTTTCTTCATCTATTCTCTCTTCATTTTTGAAGATCAATGGAGGTTACAAAGGTTGATTATTGGAGCTTAAAGTTGGAGATGGAAGGATAAGTTTCGACACCAGTTCAACAGGATATCAACACTAAGTCATGGTTAAACAATTCCATCCTATTAATGTCTTAATTTCTTTTCAGATTGTTTTGTTGTTTAAGTTGATTGAATCGATTTTCAGATTGAAAATCTTAATACGTTATTTTGATTATTCTATTTTGAACTTATTGCTATATTGTTTAATATAATCCATAATCATTAAATTTGATGTTTGTTAGTAGCATCTAATGATCGTAAATTGTTAGGAACAACATAACTTAGGTTAGATAACCCGAATGTATGAGGTTACTATTGACCAGCATGTCATAATGCTACTCAAAATAAAATAACAAGAATACTACTATAGCAATGGTAAGCCTAGGTCAATCCCACAAGTAGTGTGTGTAAAGTTTATGAAATGAAATTAACTAGTGTTTAGGTTTAACAGGGGGTTTTGGATTTCGAAATAAATAAAAAATGAAGCTAGACTAATAAAAACAAATTAAAAAATGCAAAAATTGATAAAAATGGAAGATTCGGTAGGGACCTAGTTTTTGGTTCAATTTTGGCCTACACCCTAATTAAGCATATTTCATTGATTTGTTGTTCTCAAACATCTCCTAGAAACTATAGGTTAATAATTAACCTGAGCTTTTCCTTATATTTTGTTTAATCAAGATACAATCGTTAATTAAACATAACTATTGAATAACCTAGGATACAATCTCTAGATTTAATTAGGTAGTAGAATTATGAATTACGAAAACCAATTAATCAAGGCAACAGCCCCATATGCTACATCATTTAACCTAGGTCATGTTATCCCTAATGATTACGAATCAGTAGTCGCTATACATAAATTTCAACATAACAATTACGGATTATATCGAAATTCTAACAATGGGTATGTAATTAAACTATTCAATGAATCGTTAAAATTATCCTTTTATAATACCCAATGGGTTTATACACAAATAACTGAACAATAACAAAATTCAATTATCTATACTTAAAACTCAAACCAATTAACATAGGATAACGTAATCAATTCCTAATGAGAGAAAAAATAACAAAAATAAGAAAATACACTTAACCCAGGTCATTAGCGTCGATGTCACCTTTGAACCAGCATCAGGACGCTTAGCCCCCTATGGGTCTCTCCTAGAACAATGCTTCAGCCACTATTAATATTCCAACAGAAGCTCCCTTCGTTTCTTCTTCACTGCCTAAGCTTCTTATCTCTTTCGCTATTCATTGAAGTGACAAATAAAGATGGTGGTGTTTGGTCCACCTTCACTATTCACTCACTTCCCTTCTCTCACACCTAACCATAGCTCTTCTCCATTTCTCTCAGCTACAAAGCCGAAGCCCCTTCTCTTCACTAAGTTGCAACTTTTCTATTTCTCCCTAACTACCTACTCCTCTATACTTTGTCTCTTTACTATAGCTTGATGGGACCAATAAACTTAAGGTTTTTGGTCCCAAGCTACTGTACACACCAAAACCCCTCTTCACCCTCGCAAGTCTGTTAAATGCTAGTGTTTTACACTAGCGGGTGTTAAACGCCATGCGCTATGCGTTAAACGCAAGCGATGCTAGCGTTAAACACTAGCTTACTTCTGCTGTGTCCTTTGAACTATGTTTTATTCATCTTACACTGTAGTTTTTTTCTTTAACTACTATTGATATTTTTCTTTTTGTCTTTTAATTGACTTCTTCTTGCTCCATGAATACAAGTGAAAATTTATTTTTTAAAAATGGCCCAAATGTAGTGCTTTTGACTCACTTTAATTTCTTTGCTTCCAAATTGTACCTAAAGTCATATATGAATAAAAGTGAGTATCTTATGCATTTAGTGTAAATGATTAAATATATCAACAATTAAACATATATCAACTGCCTATATTGATCATTTTTTATTTCATAATACTACTGTCAAATTGAATCTAGAGATCGTATCCTAAGTTATTCGGTAATTTGGTTTAATTAACAATCGTATCTTAATTAAATATAACCTAAGGGAAAATCGAGATTATTAGAGTGTACTATTAGTCTCAGATCAATAGTCCTAAGAGAGGTTTAAAGACGTTAGGATGATGGAATATGCTTGATTGTGTTTAGGCCAAGATTGACCTTAGAATCAGAATTTTTTAATTTATTTGCGATAGTTTACTTCTGTTTTATTTTCTATAATGATAAAAATCCAAAATCCCCCTTTTATATATTCCTTTCCTCAATTAATTTTGTTACGAAAATTAATCGAACATTTTCTGTGGATTCAATCCTGCGCTAGCTTACTATAACTACAAATTTTAGTGTGCAGAAACAGGTAAATTTTGCAGTGCATTCAACAAGCACTATCAAATTTTGATGTCATTGTTAGTAGTGTGATAGTTCAATTTTCGTTTTTGATTTAGTTGGTGCTTTGTGAATATATTTATTTGTAATCGTTCTTTTCGTTACTTGTTAATTTTTAATCATTTGTTAGTGTTGGTGTATGGTAATGACCAGATCTCCTCGTAAAGAAATTAAGCAACTTGATCCAGAGATCAAGAGAACATTGTGGAGATTACATAAGGAAGCAAGATCAACTCTAGTAGAAGAATTGGAATCTGAATCCGAAAACATAATGGCGAATTCGAGAACGTTGAGGGAGTTAGTTGCACCATATTTAACTTAAAGACCACTATGCATAACATTTCTGAATTTTTCTGAACATATTACCTTTGAGTTAAAATATGGATTAATTCATTTATTGCCTAACTTTCATGGTCTTGCAAGTGAGGATGCATATAAGCATCTTAAGGAGCTCAATGTGGTTTGTCTAAGCATAAAGCCTCCCGGGGTGACCAACAAGCAAATCATAATGAGAGCCTTCCTGTTCTCACCCAAAGATGCAGTAAAAGATTGGCTATTTAATTTACCAACAGAGAGCATAATAATTTGACACTCACAATAATTTGGCACTCACAATGTAACATCCCGTTTCCAGAGAACGGGTCGGACCAGAGAAACGAGTCCGAGAGTGGTAAATCAACACATCTCATGCTCATGCAGTAGTGAATAGTGAGTTATGTGCATATAAGAATTTATT